>JAHWFP010224936.1:1918-16959 GCA_023313725.1 Lithobius niger | reverse complement strand
ATTTTAGGATAAGTAAAAACTATTTTTAGGGGTAAAACCCCGTTTTTAAGCTCTGGTTGCAGTTTTCGCTGACTTCTACCCATATATGAATTTTTTTCTCGGTAACTAAATTTGTTTTCGTACATGAAATCTGACATATGTAGCTACAAAATAATGAAAAAAAAAATTGTATAATATATATATATTTATAATATAATTTGAGGACCCTTGTATTGCAATTTGCCGATTTTGCCTGATGTGCAAAAAATAGCTCTTAGGCCTACAAAGCTAAATGGAGGTGGAAACTGCGACTGATATTAGGAGACTTTTACCTCTTCAAAATGATGATTGGATCTTCATTGTTGCACTTACAATCAGGGCTGGAAAAAGTTCCGTATCCTGGTATCTAGGATACCGGGAAGGTTGAGATGTTAGCGGGAAGCTACGAGTTAACAAAAAAAAATCATTGTGAGAGTAGTTTCAGAAATTTCAAAAGCCACTTACTCATAACAGCAAGTGATTAACTTGTATGGTTTGTATTTCGTTTTAAATGCAAAGACGAGTTCCCAACGTTAGTTGTTTTAGTAGCTGCACAGAGCAACGCGTTTTAGGCAAGTTACTTCCCCTCCCTGCTACTTTAGTGGGCATAGTCCACTCTCTCAGGCCAGCAAGAACGACGGGTGTGGTGAAAGGGTTGTGGGTGGGGGATGAGTCTAACTACAACGATTCTCAACGGTGACTAACTTGTGCAAATGTCTTGAAGTGCTGTAGGAATGATAATTTTACTGTCTGAAAAAATTAAACTCTTGGTATGTATTAAATATAATTAAAATAAAATAAAATACTCCAGCAATGCAACAAGAGCTTTGAAAGGTTCCGTTTGCTGACAACAGTACGAACATTTTTCTTTTAAGTAAACAAAAAAAAAATGTTAGTAAAAATGTCGAATCTGCTATACAAAAGTTTCATTTTGCATCGCAGTTTAGCTAATCAACTTATGTCACTCCCCCCCCCCCCACCCAACCCCTGCATTTTTATGTGGCAGCAGACACGCTAAAAAAAAGGTCATTAGGTCCACATTATACTGGAGCGGGAAGGCTGACGTGGGATACAGGGAAGTTTGGATTTTTTCCAGCCCTGCTTACAATAATCCTTGTGGTGTTCTTTGTTCCCTTATTCCTCTGGCCAAGTGGAAAATCATTTTGGACAGTCGTGAATCTCTCAAACGATGCTTTCAACGTAAGTTAGTTTGCTCGGGATCGGGTGACTCTTCTCACATTATTCCCTCCAGTAAACGAAAGAATGCCAAAGCTGTTTCGCGCGATGATCACTTTTCTGCTCGTTTGGATTGCAGTCCTGATTATCAACAGCTGCATCTCGGCATTCCGCCCACTCGTATGCCTCGTTAGAGCCCTCGTTTCATTGCCGTTATACATATGCATGTTTGGGTATCGATGAGTGGGGTACCGATTGCGATACCGATTCCGGTTCTGAGTACTGTTCCGTGGTATCGGAACCGGTACCGCTACCTTGGTTGGCCGATACTACCTTTCAAAAATCTGCATTAACCACTAAATCATTTGATATTGTCATCTAGTTTCCTTTTTCCAGGTGTATGCGATTAATTTCGGTAGCTTAAATCGTCGTAAAACGGTGCTTAAGTAGATCTTGGATGAATATCGTAAAACGGTGCTTGAGTAGATCTTGGATGGATAGCTAACACATTTTCGCACGTTTTTACTTGGCAACTTAACCTGTTGACACCAACTTTTGTTGAGTAGTTTGCACCATATTGCCATAAAATCCCATCTAGGATCATGCATTCGATTGGAGTCAACCTGGTCAATGGTGCCTGCAATAAATCCGGGCTGCAAAGCTTTGCTAGGACTCGTAAGCATCTGGGCTGCAAAAAATCTGCAAGCATGCTCTTATGACCATTTACCGTTTTTTTTAAGTCTTAATTAAATTTTTTGATTTTAATATTAAGTTTAATTTAATGCATAAAGAAAACAACAATTGTAAATTATATTAGCTTCAGTAAGTGCTTGGACCAACCCAAGAAACAAAAATCCTATTTAAAAATGCAGTTCCATGGCAGAATTTAAAAAAAATCATTTCAATTTTCTGGTTTTTTCAAACTTTTTTTTTCAACTTGTTTAATTTAAATTGTATTAAATTTGATACATTCAGAAGGCAAAAATTTTAAATGTTATCAGCACCATTAAAAAAAGGGCTTGGCATCAATCTTGTACTTTTTTTTTAAATTTTAATTAAATTAAATTAAATTTTTAATTTTAATTATACAACTTTGTATATATCTAAATTTTGTTTAAAAATTTACAAAAATTTGCCTCAGCAGAACTTTGGACTCCCTGTACATAATTAATTCATTATTTTTTTTTCATTCGCTGTGGTACTACCACGTGGTAACCTGAACCTGTTTTTGGCATCGGCATCGGAATCCGGAATCTGAATTATGGTATCGGTTCACCACTAGTATCGATAAACATTATTTTAAAGATAAAATTAGTTTTTACTTATCCTAAAAGTACTTCCTCGCCACCTATTCCCACAATCGTTTGAATCGCTACCTGTCCCCAATCGTTTGTCGAAGAATTCTGTCAGCGAGAGGTGGAACTGTGGCTGGGTTTACACTTGGGTATTTTAGGATAAGTAAAAACTAATTTTATCTTTAAAATAACATTTTCATTTCCATCCAAAAATACTTCCCTTTAGGTATTAGCTGAATTTGTCCAAAGGAATGGGGTTGAGTCAAACCTTAGCTAAAATGCTGATTTAAACTTGTCTATTCGTGTAATGAAGTTACGCACCTGAAGCAACGATCACTCCTCCATCTAAAGCAACAGTGCATGGCGTCTTGCCTACTGTGATGCCAGCCATTAGTTGAGAACCACCTATAGCCCCATATCTCTCAGATAGTGGCTTATAAAGGTATTTCTACTTGCCGGCCAGAAAATACACACTACCTGTAAATTAAATTGCATTCAGTTCCTGAGTGCTCGTTACCCTGGAGGATTTTAAACTCTTAAGATACGCCTAGCTCAGACACCCACCTGCGCATGCGCGGGTCTGGCGCGCAGGCCCTCCATAAATGGTGTTACGGCGTTAGCCTGCCATCCTCTTTTCCTCCACGCTCCGTCACGGTCGCTTCGCTCTGTTGCCCGCCATTTTGGTTTTCGTTCGTCGATCTTTGAAGCCCATCACATCGTTCGTCATTCCCGTTCGCCGGTCTTTGAAGCTCATCGCACCGCCCGCCGCTCCCGTTGCCATTCAGCGGTCTTTGCAGCTCATCGCACCGTGTGTCTTTCCGCTCGCCGTCTGCCTGCCTTAAAGCTCGTCATATCGTCCGTCATTCCCGTTCGCCGCCCGTCGATCTTGAAGACCATAACATCGTTCGTCGGTCTTTAAAGCTCGGTGCAAACTCCAGCAGTCGCTGCGTAAACATAGCTGCCTTGGCCGTTCGTCGTTCCCGCTCGCCGTTCCTTGGACCCGCCGCCACTACATAAAGAGGGCTCCCGTTTGCGCCCGCTCGTTCGTTCGTTCGCCGACCATCCCTACTAGGTATTGGTTCGTTCGTTTGTTCGCTCAACTTGATCATGGACGACATAAGCTAAGCACGGACTTCAGCTAGTATGTAAATAAAATTATGTAAATATTAGTGTACTGTATTGTAAGCTGATAGCAGAATGTTTTCTTTTATTTATTAAGTAATTCCAAAAATGTAATTGTAAAAAACTGAAAATAATTGTAGTACATCCTTGCGCTGCTGCCGAAGTAACGTCCATTTTCTTCGAGCACTTCTGAACGGGAAAATAACCTCACACTATGCCCCTACAGGTCCTCCAGTCTCCCGAAAACACGCCTGGACCCGGCCTTATGCCTCACATTCCACTGGTAAAGTCTCGTTCATTCCAAATCTTTGGTAATTCGACTTATCCAATTTTTATGTTGACTCGTCGAACTGTCAAACAAGATGAAACACCTTATCACCATGTCTAGCCTCACGGCTCTTAACCTATACCAAATCTGCTTGGATGCCCTCGCCAACTTACAACCCGAAATTTCCGAACCACAACCTGCGGTTCATCATCTATTCCCATCACTTGCTCATTGCTACCAACGCTCTGCATTCAAGGATCCTTATCCTCACAACTTCACGTTCATGGCAGTGTGCTCGGCAATTCGCCCCTTCACATGCTGCCCTTTAGAGGTTCTTTAGGTTCACCCTCGCACTAATGTTCACTTCCTGATTTTGTTGCTCAATCTCAATGACTCTGGGGAACAACATCTCATAGGCCCTTCGCCAACTCTGTAACATTATACGCATCATACATATCACTCAAGCATCTTAATGCTTCATCCGTCATCGGAAACTTGACAATCCAACAGCTGATGCACTGTTCTTGAACACCCTCTCTCTCTTCTGAACATATGTATCAATTGATTCTGTTTTCACAATGGTCTGCTGCCTCTTCACACCTCTCTGAAGTTCGAACTTCTCAACAAAACCTACAATACCAATGTGCTAAATCTTCAGAACCAACTTCACACAACTCGCTCCCATTGACATCCTGTTGAACTCTACTGCAATTCAGCGAATCGTCAAACCATCAACCGAAAACCAAACCAGTCGTGGAATCTAGAAAACTTGTCTGAACTTCCTCACCAACTCGCTTTGGCTATTGAAAGTTCCCTCCCCACTGCCTTGCGCAGAAAGTCTGCCGTGACCAGAGAATGTTGCGTCTGCAACCAATCAACTACAACTCTGTCAATGGGGACCCAGCTCACACCCTTGGGGGCCCGTCATGATGGTGCCCGCCACCTATACTGACGAGGTCTGCTGTAAATGCAATTTAATTTACAGGTAGTGTATATTTTCTGGTCAGCAAGTAGAAAGCCCAATTTTACCTGGAGAGAAAGCAAAATTGGTTTCTATTGCTTTAAGGAAAATGTACAGTACCTGTTAATACCCACCCAACCTCCCCTCTTGAGTCACCATCATGACTGACATATCGTGAGGAAAAGTAGATGGCTGGCTAACGCCCTAACACCATTTATGGAGGGCCTGCGCGTGCCAGACCCGTGCAGGTGGGGTGTCGTGAGCTGGGCGTATCTAGAGTTTAAAATCCTCCAGGGTAGTAAGCACTCAGGAACTGAATGCAATTTAATTTACAGGTAGTGTATATTTTCTTTAAGGCAATAGAAACCAATTTTGACCTCTCCCCAGGTAAAATGGGGCTTCTTGTTGCACTGTGTGCAGGCTGAAACAATTTCATCCAAGGGGGCACCAACTGCCAATGCTCAGGATGACGCTAACATTTTCAACTTGTGTGCTCGCACCTTTTGGGTTGATCTAAATAATTGGCGACAATGTCATAGGCCCGTTGGATGACGTCGCAAATCCAAACTGCCATCTTGGGAGGGGGAACAGGCCTAAAGATAGGGTCACAGAGTCCTTTTCCACGTGGGGGAAAGGAGGCATCCAAGGAGTGGTCCTGTCTTACTCTCCACCACCGGGGCAACGGCCTTAATCGCAAGTGGAGGCTCATTCGAATGCTGGTTCTTGATGCTGAACTCTGTTAGAAGGGACAGGGTCTTGACCAGCCTTTACTGAAGCAAGTGTGGCCGTTCTCCCTGCCCATAAGAAACCCGTCTTCTGGGTTAAGTGCAACAACGAGGCTTGGTGAATGGGCTCATAAGGGTTGACGAATGGTTTTTATTTGCGTGTTGCTGCGAAAGGTTCCAGGATGGAACAGATGAACCCGTGGGCCGAGATTGTTGAAAGCATGGACTAGCTTTACCTTTGTAATCGTCTCGCTGTTGGCCAAAGCTGCGCTACTAGAGGATCTGGAAATGGGAAGCATACTGAAGTGGTTGCTTGTTGTGACGGGTAGCAAGCAAGTCTATCCATGGCTTCCCCCACTTCTGGAAATTGACTGGCAAATCTTGGGACAGTTGCCAATCCGTGACCGGAACCTTGTCCGCCATCTACAGCTCATCAGCAAGCACATTTAATTACCCTGCTATATGCCTGGGTAGCAGCATCAAGTGAATTTTCTGAAGGCTTTTAATAGGCATGTGAGGCATATGGTATTTACGGTTATCTTCAGGCCTCCTTATATGTGATTGCTTCTGTCTTACGTTGTTGCTCTTATCATGAGCGATCTCCATCATGGGTCCTGCTTTATTCTGAACATTAAACTTGTTAAACTAAATTTAGAAGGTATATCCTTTCACGGTAGAGAAAGGTATTTTAATTCCCGGTGTTTAGTAAATCTACATCATTAAAAACGTACAATGTGCGTATTTGTGTCTTTGTGTACCTACAAAGATGGGAGTGGCGCCAAATGAAAGATACTTTAATTACACTTCTGCTAGGCCTATTTATGTCGCTGTAGCCTGATTTAATGGCCCTCGAATACATGATAAAAAAAACTACAAAAAAAAAACTACAAAAAAAATGTCGAATGATTTTATGACCCTCAGAAGCGGCGATTTTCATGCGATGCTTATTCTCAGGACGTCATAATTTGGTCAAGCAAACTTTCTTTCTTATTAGTTGCTTTCTTATTAGTTGCTGAGGTCATGTTTTCTCAGTCCATCGCGACTTGTGACCGCCTCTTAGTTTTACATTTTTATAATATTGTCTACGTCATTACAAACTCGCGATGTGCAGATGCTTGTGTGTACCTTAAATACGAGAAAAACTGCCTGTTCACATTTTAAACACACTTTTAGGCAAGAGTATAACTTTTAAAGGTTGTCAAAACATTTCCTTCCAGAGGAGTAGGCATACACGCGTGCAAAGAAATAGATCATAATGCAGACGTGCTGAGGAATGTGATAAGTGAACTGTGTGCTCTGGGATCAAAGAAGTACATGAAGCAAGGATCGACGCCAACAGAGTGAGCGAAGCTCATAAAACTCTTTCTCTCTTACTGTAGTTTCTGGTCAAGAGGCAAGCAAACTAAGTCGTACTGTAACTCACTAAGATTAGCTCAAAGCTTTTTTTTTTATTTGCGTGTTGCTGCAAGCTACCGTAAAATTGCTGATGTTGATTTAATTTTTATCTCCTTAAATATTAGCACATTATGTAGTAAATATTTGGGAACATTGTACCCCTGTATCCCAGGAGCATGTTGGAAATCGAAATCTTTAATTTAAATAGTTAATATCGGTGTATTTAAAATATCGGTGCATTTAACTACTGTAATCGGTGAGATAATCTAATGATCCTTTCTATGCCAATCCAAGCATCGTGATTCGTGTATAACAAGTCGGAAACAGTTAAGAAAGCACAATTTCCTCAATGTTAAAAAACAAACGGAAGTCTTGTCGGAACCGGAAACCGTCAACCTCCTACAGGTCCACGCTTGTAGTTGTAAGTAAACCAAGCATGTAGTTAAGTAAACCAACCTTGTATAGACAGCGGAGGCTGTGGGAATTTTTGTATTCTGCATTTACCGCCTAGCACGGAGTGGGCAGCACTCATCGATTGTAGTTGCTGGGTAGGCATATAGAACATGTCGTGTTCGACACATGTTCACGGCAAGATAACTTGGACTGTTAAGCACTTCATGACCGATATTTGAGCTGTTTGAATCTTGCTGATATTTGAATACTGATCGATTTAACTGTGCATGATGCTGCAATAAATACCACAACTACTCTTGTGAGTGCTTATTCTGTACTAGCAGAAACACGGCAGACTCTTGGTACCGAGGTTAGTCGCAGCCGATCAAACTGAGTACTTGGCCGCCAGCCAGTTATGCTGCTTAAATATCGGTGTAAAAGGGGATCCTCGGACCCCCCCCCCCCCCCGGACCCCTCTGCCTACAAAAGAAAATACCTCTACCGATTTTGGTAGCAGGAGGAGTCCTGTTCTAGGCTATGAAGGGGATTCTGCTTCGTCTTTCCAGTAGGGCGACCTTTTGCAGTGAGTTTCAGTTCAGGTGGTGGCTTGACCTTAATCTGAAGGTTAGCTACAAGGGAGAACAAGTGACCACGAAGAGGCTCAAGGACGAATGCATGGGAAGGGTGCAAAGACTACCACCGGAATGTTGGCTGAAGACTCAAGATGTAGGCCCCAGTTGAATGAATGTTCCTGAAGGGAATACTCATGCTTCATCAATTGAAGTCAATCCTATCCTCCAGCACGGTGTTAGTCCTGGATTTGGCAGGTTGTGTTATGTAGGCCCGCAGAGCAGCTGTCGACGCAGAGTATGCCTAGTCTGAGTGAGAATCTACACGAAGGCTCCTCTTGACGAGGTTCTCATCGTCTTCAGCTGGACAAAAAAAAGGCTGAATGACGGTAGGCATCATACGAGCATTGTATGGGGGTGAACTCTGCCTCGGGAAAGATGCGATAACGAGTGTGCTTTAGGGCGCCTGGACCGTTAACGGTGAATAAAATATTCCTGTTCTCCTGATCATGGGAACACGTGGCTGACCCACAAGTCCTGCGGCTGAGGTAGGTTGTGAGGTTTTCATCGTTTTAGCTGGGCGAAGAATTGTTTGAATGACAGAAAGCATCAAAATGCAAAGAGTCGAGCTCTATATGAGCGTTGTATGGCGTGAACTCTACCTCGGGAAGGTGCGATACTGAGTGCGCTTGGGGCGCCTGCACCGTTAACGGTAAATAAAACATTCCTGTTCTCCAGATCAACAAAGTAGGGGTTTCACCTTCACATGTAAATCCTGTGACTGAGGTAGTGGACGCAGTAAGTCGGAATTAGTGCGGGGTGGTTCAGCGAAGTTCGCAATAGGAGGCTGTGGTTCCTGATAAGCCATTATCGAACGTATAAACTGCTTCTAGGGAATGACCTACAAAGGACCTACAGTTGTCGTCCACTGGAGTGATTGCAGCCCTCGATTCCTGGGGAGGGGAGAGGAAGATAATCTTCCTCACCATAATTATCATAGCAATCAACATCCTGAGAGTCTAGACATCAAGAGGACGTAGCCAACCGCGGATGAACCGTAGCATCGGAAGGGTGATCATTAAGTCTCGATACGAAGTAGTGATGTTACAAAGCGGCGGCTGGTGGTAACATGACGGGGATGAAGTGGTAAAACATTAATATGCAACATACCCGATATTCCCCACCTGCGCAAAGTCGTGACGTGCATGGGCAATCTCAACATGGCGAAGTGGTGATGTCAACTTTCAGATACCACATGCCCAATACTATGGCAACATGTTGAAGTCTCGATTGCCAATGCATGTGCGGTTCGGGAAGAACTACGTCTTACCATTAGTCTGCCCCCTCTGCTCACGTGGTGAGCTGCATCGAACATGCTGTAGTTCCAGTGCGCATATTAGAGGCATCCAAAAACCCTGCGGGGATAGACTGCGACAGAAGCAAACTGATTAACATTCACATCGGTAATCTACAAAACTTTATTCTTTTGCAAATTAACAAAATTAGATTTGTCTTTCACAGGACTAGCGACATTCCTACTCCTACCATGGCTTCGAATTTCGTCAACGGCATACTTTGCGATTGTACCACGTTCGGAAGTGTTATTTTTCAACCAGTTATTGAACAGGAATGGATTAGAAGTAAAATGCTTACACTTAATAGAGCTGTGCTTGTAAATCGGCGAGTGTGATGAGGCTTTGACTCCCGAAGCGTCCTCATCTCAATGAGCCGTGGCGATTTTGGCAGCGATGACGTCACGTTCAAGTGGGCGACGGGAAATAAAGCATCAGACGAGCAATGTTACAATGTGTCAATTGGACGGGAAGAGCCGGAGATCAAACATGGGGGGTGGCAGAAGAAGGCAGCAGAGGTGCATCTGACGCAGGGGAAAATCCCAATGTTGCTCGTCTTTTCTGACTTACATTTTATGGCACCATTGTAAGATTTTGATCATTTTTTCTTTCACGTGCAAGTTTTTGAATGCAAGTGCAGCAAATTATTCTGTAGTTAGTATTGTTACCCAGTTCCAAGTCCAGCAATTCAGTCGTCTAGCTTTCTAAGATTTACTGTGTGTCAGCTATAGGTCTTTTAGGTTTTACTGGGCCAGCTGGTGGGCTTTGGCTAGGCTAAAGATTCGTACCAAGCTTTTTGGGTGTTTGAAGTCGTGATATCAAATGCCAGCTGTTTCGCCAAGTTGATCCCACTGAGTAATAGTGCGAAAGTTAGGTGAACATTTAAAAATTTGCTTACTGCAAAATTTTGTTTTTCATTTAACGTTTGAAGTTTTAGTCGGTGGGATTAAGTTGGCATTTAACATCTCTACTTCAAATGGCAGATTTTGTCAAAATTGAAAAGGTCCTTTTTTCCTTAGAAATTATGAGATGAAAAGCCAATTTTATGCCCCCCCCCCCCTTGTCCACGAAATTCTTCATTAATTAACAGTGGGGAAAAGCACTCACAGCATAAGCATAGCATAAGCAGTGGGGATGAGCTGCTGTCATCATGCTGTGTTCAAGCGTAAGCGAAACTATTTGTAGCATTATTAAAGCAAATTGCTATCACCCGTGCTCTTTTAAAACCTGGAAGACATGCTGCAAGTCTTTACTGTGTTGGCTTTAGGTCTTCTAGGTTTTAATGTGCCAGTAGAGTCCAACAATTTTTTTGATGTTTGCTTCTCTACACTGGCCAGTTAGTATGGTGTCTACTCCAAATTTTTTTCCTGTGCTTTTTAATAACTAGTCTATCCAAATATTAATATTTGCTATGCAGGTAACAATGCATGCAATTTTTTTTTAACGATACTTCACACGACATGCTAACAAGTCTGCGAAAAGCTGCTAGTTAAAAGTAAAGCTAAACCCTCCCATCTTAAATTTCAGTACCGTTAATTAAGACACGTAGTAACGTGTCTAAATCTTCATTCTAGCAGACGAATTCTTCGTTTGTGCGGTCAACACAACCAAGTCTCGTTTGTGTGACGACACACTTCATCACCCGTTGGCACATGCGCCCAACAAGCTCTGGCAAGATCGCGCTCGGCTCTCACATTCCTTACTGCCAACTAAGAACAGATGCTTTCAAATGAAGCGCGCGCCCCCTAATCTACTTCTCCCTCCCCACAAGCAACAAGTGGACACTGTCCAATCGCTTACCTGCCTAGTATTTCGTTTGAGTGGATTACCACCTAGCTGAACGAACTTTGTAGCGGTAACAATCACGGTAGCTACTTTCTTGAATACTTTAATTTAATAAATTACTCAGCGATTGAGTTTTGGTTCGCGCTGTCCGGTCTCGCAGCCGCCATGTTAGGAGCATAAGCCGGAGCACACTTGCTAGTATGCTACGATGACGTCATTCCTCCAAGGTCCTAGGTGATAAAGTGTGACGTCGGTACCATGCGAGGAAATCGCGTTCGCTGTCTCGCGTCATGGAAACATCAAACTTAGATTCTAAATTAACTATTGCTTAATTAATACGAATGTTGGAAACTTCGCAACTTGCATCTTGTTTTTTTCGTACCTAACTAACAATAGTGAAATTTAAGATGGAAGGGTTTAGTTTTCCTTTAAACAATTGATGCCAGACAGCTTACCTTTATTTATCAACTTAGTCTTGCAGGTTTACTATGTTTACTGTTGGGTTCTTACTACAGTAAAACCTCTTTTTATAGCCGACGAAAATATACATTACTTTATTTACAATAGCAGTTTCCCCCTCAGAGTTGCTGTATCCCCTAGAAGTTGAAGTCGCTTTCCTACCGGGCTCGTACCTTACCACGCATGTGCCAGGTTGCCCATATAAACCCTCGCGCAGCGGTGTTCCTCATCATTTCTCCTAGGGCGCTCGCCGCGTGCATTCGCTCTTGAGGACCCACCGCATATCCTCAATCCGCTTGCCTTCTAATTCAGTGGACGATCCCAGCTATCCTTCATCCGCATACCTTCTGACCGCGGATGGAGCTTCATGCAAGTTTTCCTTCGGCCTTCAGGACATGAAGGTTCTCGGTTCCGTCTCTAATCGGGACTCGACGCAGTCCCATCCTCCATGTCGACTAAGGGATGTCCCTGTGGACAGGTGCCGTCGTCCCTTCGCGTGACCTCCGCGTGTCACAGACACCTTCAGCGGCAGATACTCCTCGATTACGATAGACTCTGCTCGTGCTCGTTTGGCGGACTTCCATTCGCTCTAGCCCTTACCACCGTTCTCGGCGATTTCAATCCACCGCGATCCTTCCATCCGTCGGACAGCATCTATTGATTTGCCATCCGCGATTCCTCATCGTTTCCAGCCTGTACGGCCTGCAGGCCTCTGCGCCGCCGCACGCTACATCACTTATATAGCTTGTCGTCGGGACCCTCCCCCCCCCCTCTGCTTTCTGCAAGCTGCCAAAATCAGTTCGGCTTGCGCCAGCCTCTCCCCACTAGGGGCGGCCTCTACACAACCCTTTCTGGTATAAACTGTTTCACTACATCTTTCAACTTTAATCCCTCCGTGACGCTACCATCTGCGCATGCCATTGCGCAGCCTCCTTTCAAACGATCGGCTCCAACAAAAGCCCTTCAGGACCAGTTCTCTGCCTTGCCTCAACCTTGCTTTCCGGCTTGTGTCTCTTCCTTCCTGCATCCATCCGCCCCTGCGGATAAGGACACCCAGCTGGCTCGCCCGGCGATCCTCCTCCCGATCCTCGATTCACTCCAACATCCGGGACCAACGGTGCAACCTCCTTCCTGCAAAGCCACCAGAATGCACCTCCTCTACTTCAGGCCTCTCTACTGGCCATCCTGCTTTCTACAGCCTGAGACAGCCATCCGCAAGGACGGACTGACCAATACGTCCTCTTTCCACAAGACCTCCGTCGAGCCGCAGGACTAACTATCCTCGCATTCTCTACTACCCTCGTCTGCAGGTGCTTCCGTCCACAAGATGGCTTTTCTCTAGGATTCACTCTTCTACTACGGACCTTTTCTTCTCTAGCCACCACACTGTTGCTTACCATCCGCATCCCAGCACTAGCATCCACAACGTCCGCCTCCGCTTCATAGTGCCGCAAGCAAAGGGACGCAAGGAGATATCCTCCCCCCTTTTCTCGCTATCCGGCCTCATCAGTCTCGGCTGCTTGTCTGGATCCTCCGCCCTCCGCACGCAGCCATCCCTCGGATCGACCGTTCCTTATTTTTGCCGACAAACTCGCGTCTGCATTGCGTGCGGACAATGGGTGAGTCCGACCAGCCCAATGCCGATCCTCATCCTCAATCCCCCTGCCCAGGAGCTGCATCCGCGCAGCATTTCTTGGGGTGGACTGCTTCGTTGCCTTCTATCGGCCTTCACCTCTCCTTCCTACAGCATTGACTGCTGTTTTCATTGGACAGAGCACTATATCTCGTCCGTCTGCGCATCTTAATTACGCCGCCTTCATTTCGGATTTTTCTATCCTCCGCCCTCCATCATCCGCATCCGCTCACTGCCATCCCTCGGGACGACCGTCCCTCTTGGCCTCTGCCTACGACGGTACGCGACTTCATTACGATCGGGTGATGGGCGGATCAGCTTAGTGGACCTTTTCCTACCTGCTGGATTCTATGACAAGGGTATGATGTCCCTCCGCGACGTCTCCATCCGCGGATCCTATTGCGCAGACCTTCTTTCAGCTTATACTGTCTCCTCTTCTTATGAAGTTACCCTACCTTCTGCTGTTTACAAGCAGTTTTTTGGATATACATTCCTTTTCAGATCTTACACTTCCGGTCCTCGGACGACCGTTTCGCCATCCTCCCATGATGTTTCATTTCTTGCATTCCCGCCCTGCGGACATGCGCCTCCCTCTTCTCTTCAGTAGGATTGCGTGGCCCCTCCATTGAGGATAGAACTCATCCGCCCTCACAGGGTTCACCACCGTTATCCTTCCTTCCTTCGGAGGATTTTCCGTTTGCCGGAACGACTGCCATGCCGACTTCCTGCCTCTGCACCTTCCCTCTAGACAGGCGGTTGTTCATCCTGCCTTACCCTCAGCTTCAAGGCTTTGCCTCGGCCTCCGCCCCGAAGCTGCCATTGTACCTTCACTTCGATTGCGGTTCCCGCCGCTCCGCGGGCGGACGTTTCCTTCCGCTACCTCTCTCCACGAAACTATCCTCAGTAGCGGATATGCTTCAAGGCCTTGACTAGGCGCTGACATCGTCCAGGCTCAACCTCCGCGGCATCTTCTCTCCAGGCCTTGCCTCGGGGACTACTGTTGTATCTTCACTTCCATTGCAGTTCCCTCCGCTACCTTTCTCTACAAGACTATCCTCCATAACGGATATAAAAAGTAAACTTGGCATCCCCCAATCCCAATTTGGCCTCCTCTTGTGACGATGCTCCTGTAGCGGCGGACGCTACGACGGCTGAGGTGCTTGTAGCGCCCCCGACATCATTGGTTGACGAGTACTTCTTAGCATCAGGTTTTGTGGTTATTACGACTTTTTACGACAATAAACACAGCATGGGCTAGTCTCGACTTGGGGGATGGAGCGTCGGTGTCCTATTCTAGGCCTAACCTTAATGCTACCGGTAATTACACTGCCACCAACGGTGGATTAATTTAACTGTTAAACTAAGTATAAAAGCTAAAAGGGCTACATAATAGTTTACACTTAAAAACAATTAATCTACTAGGGAACGAACCTGAGGTTTAAAAACTCTTGGTTTTTATTTTAAAACATCAGAAAATTAAAAATAAGCTTTCACAAGTTTGCAAAAACAAATTTACCAGAATTTACAATTGAAATTCACAATAATCAAGAACAACGATGTTTGTTCTTAAACACTTAATTTATTGGGTGCTAATCCTGGAATACCCAGCAAGAGAACCGCGTCTGCTAAGTTGCAACTATATTTGACAACTGTAGTTTTCAAGTCGTCCCACAGTTATTTTTCCTCGCGAGGATCAAACCGTCCCTTTGTTTACATTTAAGAAATGAACAAAGAATGAAAATGGCTTTTTAGGAAGAGATGCCTACTCTAACATTATGGTGGTAAAGACCAGCAATGCCGATAAGGCTTACCAACCATAAAGACTCCAAGCTAGAGGTTAATTTAAGTTTAGAATTGGGGGGTCCTAAAGATAAACTTCTAAAGTTAAAC
>JAHWFP010224935.1:663-14448 GCA_023313725.1 Lithobius niger | reverse complement strand
GCATTAATAAGACATTTAGTGCGGGGGAGGGAATATTCTAGGGATAGCTGACACTTGATGGACGGTGGCGATTCAGGACAAACAGGATGAGCCAACCGTCTGACCTGAGCTCAACATCGTATTTCTACCTGGGGTCATTTTTTCATGGCCTGACGGCTCGCTCATCCTCCCCTCACTTTCACTTATGGCGTGCTTGCCTGTTTGTGCTAAAAGGGTTAAAACATTTTAATTATTCACGAATTAAAGCTGGCTGTGGCTCTGCTTACACCCAAAGGGAGAACCGACTTCTTCAGCCTTCTTCCCCCCCACCCCTACCCCTTCTGGCTAATTTCCCCAGACGCTTTACTTCATAAATACGACGGCAACCTCGGCCCACCGCAGGGTTTGAAAGTTAACTCATAATGTTCCGCAGTAGAGAATGGCGCCTGTCTGAACCTTAAAGGTAGGCCTGTCTGCCACCCTGTATGACCCAAAGAACATACTCGTGGTTTTCAGGACGACTGTACCTCCACCGCAAATATGGCACGATTTTAGTTGTTTTTATCTTTTTTTTCCCCCATTTTTTTAAGTTTAGCATGTGTCATAAATGAGTACACAAAACGCCAACTTGATAAAAAAAAAAAAGAAGATCCACGGTCTGAAACTCGTATCTCTGAAAGCCGTAATTAACTCTAAACTTAAAATTTGTTAGCACCACTCGCAACCAGATTTCTTCGAAATGCTTGCGATCAGAATGACCCAAATATGTGCTGGTTCTGCGAAGAGCTAACTACTTTTGCGGCATTTAGAGAATGCTTGGCCCTTAAGACCTGTTTCAGAATGCGGGCCTAGGAGAAAAAGAATCCCTTCTCCCAAACCAAAATATGAATCGTGGTTTTTGATTTGTTTTCTACGATCAACAGAATGAACATTCAAGGAAGTCAATTTAAATTTGGAATTTTAAGGTATCCAAATCTTTAAAAAAAAGACTGCCCAAAAAAAACACTGAGCAACAACGGCACAACTAAGAAAGAATTAAAGACAACTAAGAAATAAATTTAAAAAAAAAAACAAATAAAATAACTAAGAGAAAAAATATGACTACTAAAAAAGAAACGAAAAAACGATTACTAGAAATATTTAGGACTTACTCGATCATGTTCATGACGAGCCTGTTTTTTTTTTTCTTTCTGCTCCTTTTTACTCACATACAAATTTGCCAAACTTAAACATACTGCGTGTCAAACAGTCTTTGCTTGTTTGAATAAATTCAGATGCGAAGCCCATTTGGCTTTCCGTCCTTGTACTTTGCTGGTCTAGGATTGTATAGTAAACAATAAATATTGTTAAAAAAAACCACGGTTTTTATACGTAAACTTTTCGTTGAAGTAGATAGGCGTTTTTCGCGTTACACGTGGATACAATGTGACCTACCATTGTATGCGTTTCGGTAATTCCACCTGCTAAGTCGCTTAAGTGAAGTGGCGCGGAATTGAAGCTGATTCTGGCCAAATTTAATCTTTCCTGCAGTTTAAATGTATGGCGTTCGGCTTCATCCAATTTTTCCAAGTGTATCAGCACGAAAAATGTTGAAAATGGACACGGAGTTAACCCAGGGCCATAGATAAAGCGGTTTTTCCGTCAAGAGGGTGTTTTTTTTTTTTCCTTCGTTTCGCTCAACCCCAAAACTCTCTCATGTTGAATATGTCTAGAAAAGAGTCGACGAAACCTTTTCCCATTCTTTCCATTAACGTGGTTATTTGACTGTGAAGAGAAAAGTGAAGAGATAGATTTGGGGTGTCACAACTTGGCATTTACTTTTGTTGCACACCCCCGCCCCTTACTGCCGCCCTTCATTTCTCCGCCACCCTTCGGGGTGTACGAGCAGAAACGTGATTCTGCAAACTTGAGAAAAGTGAGAGTATATAATGCAGTGAGATGAGGCGCATGTGATGGGGTGTTGGGTTGGGGTGTGTGTGTGTGGGGGGGGGGGGGTGGAGAAGGGCGAGAAGGGCGTGCTGTAAGAGAGAGGGTGCACGAGAGAAAAATTTCCAAATTACCGCGCGTCAGGCATGAATTCCCGATGGCGTTGCGTGGGAGGACGTTTAGGATTTGTGTGGAATGCCGTCTATTCATTTTTAATAATCCAAAGAAATGGAATTGTGCATTCTTAACGGAGCTTTTTGGCCGCCTGGTCCCGCTCCCTCCCCGACAATATATACTCGTCATTTGCGTTTTCTTCGTATTTTTTTTTTAAAGCACTTAACCGAGTTCTGTACATTTTGTTGGTCTTTCTTTCGCTGATTCGCCTTTCGTAAGTGTCTAACTTACCTTAGGGCTTCTTTTTTTTCTTGGTGCCGTCTTTTTCTTTGTAATTTCCTGGCGCACCTTGGAACTTTTGCGTGTTATTAAGCTAATACGACGACTTTTTTTTTTCTTTGTTTTTGTGGTTTTTAAGTTTTGCGAAGAACTAACTGTATGCCCAAAGGTGCGAAAATGTTAGCTGCGTGCATTCTGCTTTCGGTTGTTTCTTGTAATCAAAGTTGAATGAAGTAATGAGACGAAGGTGCAACCAGAGTTTAAAAGTTTCTAGAGTTGGGAATAAGTTAGTTTTTTTTTTAGTTAGCAGGTTAAAGTAAGGCAAAAATTTGGGAGTGTTTTCATTTGTTTTTAATAAAAGATCTTCCCTATTGTTTTGCGGCAAGCTTACAGCAGTAAGCATAAAACAGACAATGAAGTACACCTGCTACAGGGACTGTAAATAATACATTATACAAAAAGCAGAAAAAAAGGAAACTGCCTAAAAACAAGAACCAAGAATAGTTTTTTAGCACGTTAAAGTAAGGCAAAGTAAGGCGTGCATTTTATTTTTGCCGATGCCTAGCTACTAGCCTACTGTTAACCTACGTTGCACATACTGTATCTATAGCATCGGCAAAAATAAATGCAACAACAACAAAAAAAAAAAACAGACCAAAAGACTTTCAGACCCTTATACTCTAAACATTTAACGTTCCGTTTTTGTTTATGAATTCGTGTTACTTTTAGAATTGGGGGGGGGGGATGAGGCTTAATGGCGCGTCGACAGCTTGGTCATTAGCGCCAACCTCAGTCACAGTGCAGTGGTCCGGGTTTTAGAATTGCAGCTAAACTGTAAAACAGTGCAGTTGACGGTCAAAATTGGGAGTTTAACACAGAGATCCTAGGCTGACTCTTACTAACACTGGCTATGTTAGTAATAGAAACAAATCCTTTAATCTTCAGTCTTGCAGCTGCTATTTGCTAGTTGGCATTGTTGCATAATAACAATGTTTAAAACAATATAAAACGATCAATCTGGTCGTTTAGAGCTCGGTAACCCCTGAACCACTTGACCAATTAGAAAATGCCTTATGTAAAGGGCACATCTACAGAGCAATACCTGTAAAATGAGCTAAGAACCGGCTTCATAGGACAAATGGTTTGACCTGTAGGGAGGACAGACGAAAGGTATATCCCCAGAATAAGACCAAGAACAAGACCAAGAACAAGAAGTTGTCTATTCGGCCCCTCTCTGTATCTCGGGTTTGGCTCGCCCAAATTTCACAATTTTTGGACTGCAGATAGGCCTTGACTAGTCAAGGCTAGATTCCAAATTTGGTTTAAAGATGTTTACTTTTGACGGAGTTATAAGCTCTCAAAGTTGAAAGTTTAACACAGAGATCCTAGATCGACCCTTACTAACACTAGCTATCGCCTGTGTTAATATGAAAATTGCTTACTGCCCAATTTTCACTTATTTCATTTAACGTTTGAAGTCTTAGTCGGTGGGATTAACTTGGTGAAAGAGCTTGGCGTTTTGATCTCACGACTTCGCGCGGCTGTAACTTGGTAATTTCACGATTTCTTACCATGTAGCATGTTTAGAGGGAGTGGACCGTAGCGTTGCCAGGGCTATCAATATGCGATTTACGGTATGATAAAAAAAAAAATCAAATCTCATTTAAAAAAATCTTTATATTTTGGGGTGAGGGGGTAATCGAGTAACTGGAAAATCGCATAATTGGAAGAAAGTATACAGTATAACAGTATAACGGAAAATCGTCTAACACGAAATTCCTATAATGGAAAATCGTCTAGCAGAAAATTCGTATAATGGATAATCGTCTAATGTCCCTGCCTCGCTCGCTGCGGCTATACATATAACATCAGAAACAGCAGGTATATTATTGTCCAGTTAGACGTTTATCCCATTATACGATTATCCATTGTACGATAATCCGGTTAGATGATTTTCCAGATTTTTTATTTATGCAGATATTAGACAATTATCGCATTAGACGATTTTCCAGTTTGACTTTCGTCCGACGCTCCTATATTTTTAGGCAGGAAGGGGGAGGGGGCGGCCGCACCATCCACACCACGCTGAATCAGCCCCTGCTTCGCTCGGCGAACAAAATGGTCTGCTGTATTCGAAAGTTATATGTATATTACATATATATAGTATATATATATATTTTTTTGGCGTATGAAGCGGCCATTTTCTGCTATGTTGCTCGTTGCGTTACGCAGGGGCCAACCACATAGCTCAACACCATTTATTAACTGAACCGAACTGGACTGAATAGGGAAACAGCCCCCCCCCCCCCCCCCCCCCCCCTAACTAGTCGAGCCTGAAACATCAACAAACAGACAGACAGACAGACAGAGAGACAGCATTTTCTCGGGTGCGGTGACATGACAGCTCCACTTCTTTTTGGCTCTTTTAGTAGTTTTAAGAGGTTGGGGGTGGGGAAAGTGGGCGGAAGATCTTCCTCCACCGAAGTGATGGTGTCGTGGTGAAAAGTAATTGGTGGGCAAACAGCTAGCTTGGCATTCTTTCTATCTATCTCTCAATCCATTCAACCATCTGTCTATCTGCCTCTGGCCATGACTCGGCGTTTGGTAAGGGGGGGGGGTCGGGCACGCGCAGCGCAGCGCGCACATACGCATGCGCCCGTTGAGCTCGGGGCCCCGAACGCACCCGAAACGCCGACGGTATATACGGAACGGGACGGGCTGACGGACTGCATGCAGAGCGTGTGAGCTTGTTTGAATTTTCATAAATTAGCGTCGAGCACAATGGCAGATTATTTGTTTTGCTGATCAGTATTCATGATCTGGTGTGAGCGCCGCTTCGACCTGATGTTGTTATTGGCACTTTGTAGGCGGGATCGGTTCTCCTTTGCTTTCGTTGTCGCTTTTTTTTTCTCTCTCTCTCTCCTTTCGTTTTTCTTCTGACTCGAATCAGACGCTTCCTCCTATTTTCTCATTTTTTATTTTATTCTCTCTCTTTTTTTTTTATCTCGATGTAAAAAGCCGCCTTTTCTAGTTGTGCCTTTTTGCGTGAAAGGCTTTTTAGGAAGCATCGCACATACATACCAATTGGCTTTATATCTATCTATCTCTCTCTGCTCACTCTTGGTTGCCTATGTATGGATGGGGCCTAATATCGTAAGTCGTGGGTTTCCTCCCCTTTCCCCCCTCCCCTTCTCCCTCCTCCTCGATATGTTGTGGTTGTGGTATGCCGCTCGTTTCGTGCTAACCCAATTGAAATTTTGGTGTAGTGCTGTATGGCTTGATCTATATGTGTAATATTGTGAATGTAGTTGCGCAGTCGAGTAGAGTATCGAGTGTCAAGGTAGCCTTCAGATGACCCTGAATTGTTGGTGCTTCACCGAACTAGAAGTTTCGGTCTATTCGTCAACTGTTTGTTGCTATTGGAGCTGATAATGTTCGGAGAGGGGCGTCGGACGAACGTCTAACTGGAAAATCGTCTAATGGGATAATTGTCTGAAATCTGCCTAAATAAAAAATCTGGAAAAGCATCTAAACGGAATATCGTATAATGGATAATTCTATATTGGATAAATGTCTAACTGGATTAACGTCTAACTGCGGTTTCTGATGTTATATGTATAGCGGCAGCGCGAGCGAGGCAGGGATATTAGACGATTTTCCATTATACGAATTTCCAGTTAGACGCTTTTCCATTATACGAATTTCCTGTTAGATGATATTCCGTTATACTGTTTTCCGTTATACGTTTTTCCAATTATGCGATTTTCCAGTTAGACGATTATCCCTCGCCCCGTTTGGAGACTTTTGGGGGCAGGTAGCCTACAGTAGATTTGTCTGAAACGATGGCTCCCCTAGAAGAAGAACAACAACACGTGAACAGTTGTTGTGTGGATACCTATACTTTCATGCTCTTGCACTAATACCTATACCAACACCAATACCTATACTAATACACTATACCATAATTTTTGGTATAAGTATACCTTCCATACTTATCTTCGATCCTGGCCAAGTTTGGCCGAAAAATATTGAATTGGAACGGAGGTGTTAGTTTTTTTTTAGTTTTGCTAGGTTTGCTGGAGTGAGGACTTCAATCATAAACATACTCGTATATATCGCCGAGTATGATAATGAAACTGTCCCTGAAGTGAGCTCCTTCGATTTCGTTATTAGTTAAAAGGCTTCAAATGGTTTTTAGCGAGTGTTTAACCCCTCCTGGTCATCTGCCCGAGAACCCCTAAGGCCCTTAGGTCTGTTAGGCTGCTAAAAATTAATTAAGTGGTTCTTGGGAGTGGTGCTGAAAAAAATTGATGCCAGCGGGCGGTGATTTTTTTTTACGTTTTATTCGTGATTTTTCAGACGTGGGCGATGGGTTTTTTTTTTTACTAAACAAAACTAAATCGGCAGCTTACATTTTGTTGTGGAGTACAATATCTATGATTTAATGCCAGGATCAGCGTGCAAAAGTTGCATATTTTGATAAAAGTCATTCTTTAGACCTAAGTTTTTAATTGTGACATGCCTCTGAACGACCTTTAGATTCGTTTCTAGGCGATCGTGTGAACGGAGCAGAGATCTGATGTGGTCATCGGATCCAGGAAATGTTTGGTAAAAGTGCTGATGCGTGATTGGAATTTCTTTTTCGGACAATGTCATAAAAAAGTTTCATGCGCTAAGAAAAAAAAACCCATGCGTACCTCCTGATAACCACTTAATTAATTTTTAGCGGGCTTATTAATTAAAACTTATTTTTAACAATCGAGGCTCTCGTTTGTTTATCGTTTGTGTGTACTTGCTGGCTACCATGTTCTCGGTGTCCACAGTTCAATTTAATAATACTTTATTGGGGGCTTTGGCCCTAAAGCCGTATATACGCCCACCATAACTACAAGAACTAATATCCCAAAAAAACATGTGCATACATGTCCACAGTCAGTGTAGTCGGCAATATGGTACAAAGCTTTAAACAACACCACATGATGCGTCTTTTCAGTGTTGGATAGCCAACATTCAGACGTCCAAGCCCAAAAAGCTCTTGTCTACATTGCCTGAAGATACAGCGGTTCCATGCTACTCGTTTACAGCTGCCGTGGCATCTTAATTATCATTTTTTTTTTTGCCTCTTGTTAAGTCTTCAAGTTCTGTGAGTCGTTTTACAAGCAGTTGCTTTGGTGTTTTTCTTAACTTCATTGTTTCATGGTTTAAACTCGTGACACGATCGTCCAACCGCCAGCGCGTTCCCTTCTTCGGTTTCAGAAATTTTGTGGTATTTTTCACACTTTTCTCGCCGTTTTATGGTTGGGGTTGACGTGTGGTTTCTCTTTTTTTTTCCTTTCTCTTGTGCCGTTAAGAACGCGAGTCGGTCGGCTGTCGGTGTTTGAATCGCGTTCTCGTAATGAAGCGTGTTAATTAATGTTCGCCGCGAACGCTGTCCCTTCAAGACACGAGGTGACGGGCGGAACCAATGCCGACAAAATGGCCGTTAGCTATTTCTTTTCATTTTTTTTTTTATTATTTGTCCTCCCCCCACTCCATTTCCTACGGTTTGTCGTTTAAAAAGCTCGAAACAAGTTTTTGAAAGTAGGCCCTATACTCTTTGTTGGGACTTGGGTATAATTTATTTTTTTTAGTGTAATTCTGTCGTTTTCAGGGAGTGGAAAAAATAGTTGGTATGCGATTTTGTGATGGCGCAGATTAAATGCCCTAATAAACGAAAAATAAATACGGATGCAAACCTATTTACGTTGGCTTTTGGACTTAAATGTCAAGACTGCCTGAGCAGGAGTTGAACCCACGACCTTTGAAAATAAAGGTGGTGGTCCAATTCCGCGCTCAAGCAGTCTGACCTTTAAGTCCAAAAGGTAACGTGAATAGGTTTGCATCCGTATTTATTTAACACGCCCTCGAGCCCATTTGGCTTTTCGTACTGTTTAATCCCTAATAAACGAACGCATTGCAAACAAACCCTCAGCTATTATGCAGATTATTCCAATACTACGGTAGATATTCAAAAGACGTGTAAAGTCAACTCGGAAACAAGCCATCAGCGAAATTCATACAGTGAACGAGTGGCCATATGGGTAGAGGCGACAAGGCAGTGAGCTGGTGTTGGGCTGGTCCGAAAATTCGAATCTGAGTCATGTCACTTAAGTGAAACGTAAATGCATCAGAGTGGATGAGTTATTTCTAACGCATGATTTTCAAATATATACACATACATATAACTGTAAATTATACAAAGGAAAGAGAAAAATAAGGCAAAAACGTTTTTCATGCCCACAGTCGTATGAAAGTTGTGATATCTACCCAAAACCAAAACTGGTATTAAAAAAAAAAAGCCTCCCAAATTTCCAAAAAGCGTCGGCCTTTATGGTAGTGATATCACTCAGCCTGGGAAAGGCTGCCAAGGTTAATCCTATTAGCCAAGTTAATAGCAGCGACTCATAGTTCGAAAGTTAAATGAACACTAGAACACTGCTGCTAGCGATAGCAATCTTCAAGTTTTCATTTAACGTCGAAAGTGTATTCGGTGCGATTAAGTTGGCTAACAGGATTAATCTTGGCTACCTTTTCCTGGTTAAATCACATCACTACCTTCGAAGGCCGACCCTTTTTGGAAATTTGGTGGTTTTTTTATACCAGCTTTGGTTTTGGGTGGATATCAGAACTTTCATACGACTGTGAACGTACAAAACGTTACACAGTCGTATCTTCATATCTGTGACTTTTTTTCTGGAAGAATTTTATGTCTACAAATTTTCACGTTGATAATTTTCACATTTGTCTTCCCCAGTACGTCGTGACGGTTAGCTAAATACAAAGTGATTCAGAATGTAAAATTACATGGGATTTTGCACAGACACTTTTCAAGCAGCCATATTAGTAATGATATCACTATACATAATACGGAAACTTGACAGTTTTCTGGGCGTACATGTCTACTGCAGAGACAGAGAATATTAGTCAAAAAACTTTATATTTTTAATTAAATTTGGAATTACAGATAACCTGTAGAAAGCGGGATTAACAACGTTATTAGCCCGTGTGGTGATTTGGTTTAAAGTAACTGCAATATTAAAATCCCAAACACACCCCCAGACAATTAAAAACTAGCGCTTTCTCATTAACAATTCCTTTGTTAGAATTAGGCCCGTATTCTGAACGCTGACTAAAACTCGAACTTGACTTGAAATGACGGCACACCCATTTGGTGCCATTCACCACCCGATTTCTTCCAAATGTACCAAAAAGAAGTTTAGTAAATGGCACTAAATAGGTGTGACGTCATTTCAAGTCAAGTTCGAGTTTTAGTCAGCGTTCAGAATACGGGCCTTAGAACTCCATTGTGGTTCCGTCAGCCCCAAACTTCTTTGTTTGCTTCTTCCTGCCGCACGAGTTGGGACGGTGGTGGGGGTGGCGTGTTCCTTTTCAATTTAACTTTTTAAAGCAATTTACTAGCTTTTTATTAATCAATTTTCACACTTACGGCAGAACAAATTATTCGGGATGGCTCGAATTTTACGGTGTTTTTGACACGTCACGCACAGGCGAACAAGGAGGAAAAAGTTTGTGAAGCCGGGTGTGCGTGCGTCGTTCATTTTTCCAACCTGATGAAAAATGTAAACAACGAAAATGATCATCACCCCTTCGTGTTTTTACCCTCGAACGCATCCCAATTCATTTTGCTTTTAAAAAATTAATAAATAAAAAATAAATAATAAAAAAAAAGAGAGAGATTGAAGAAGAAGAAGCAAGAACAAAAAAAAAAAATTAGCCAGCAGTAGTAATTTATCTTGGCGTTAATATAACAAATGCTGAAGCCCAGCAGTGAAGTGTGAATTAATTTGCTAACTCCCCTTATCAGATAATGGGATCTGCGTTCGCCATGGGAGAGTAGTTCAACATCAACCCGTCTTTGCCCCCCCCCCCCCCCACGCTTTCCACTAAACCGTTCGCGAGAGGCGCTTGGGTGGAGGTGGCCGAGACAGAAAATAATAAATTAAAATAAACTTCGGATGACATAACACCAGTGCAACACGATTATTGTAGGGTTGACTTGATTGGAAAAGAGCGGGCATACCGCATAATTAATACTGATGTCACGTGATGTTGAAGCTCAGTTATCCCCCAGGCCTCCCCTCCCTCTCTCGTGTTGACCTTGTGCCTTCACGAGCGCCATTGATCCGAATAATTTTACACTGTTTATGTTTTTATGGATTTTAGCCGAACTTTGTTTGTTCCGTATTTAACGTAGGAGATCGTGAAGAACCAGGAAGTATAGAAGGTTTAACTGATTTTACACTTAAAGAGATTTAACGTAATTTAACTTGAGAGATTTAACTTTATCAGGAACGGAACCGCCACCTTCGACGCTTTAAATGAATGATTTAAATGCATTGTTTTATTTTGTTTCAACTTTACCACCCTCCCCCTCCCCCATGAAGTACTTTAAGTATAATCTTCAATTTCCAGAACGTAAACTTCAAACTGAAAAAAAAAAGGCGTCAATAAAGTGAGGCGAGAATAAAAGAAACGTCGAAAACGTGAACGTGTAGCTGTCAAATTAATCGTTACTACAAACTTCTTCGAAATACACTTTTATAATATTTGAATTGTTGGAAAGCAAAGTAAAAATTTATAACCTACACTAAAATCGGTGCATTCATGCTTTTGAACTAATAAAACACAAAGTGGCGTATTCCCTCTTTGGGGAATTATCTGAGGACAAAACAAAACTGGCATAAAACTAAGATTTAAACGCGCTCGTTCGATACTTCGTCCACCGCTAACGATGCGAGAAAGGGGGGGGGGGGAGTTTGAGGTTCAATGTCGCGTCGACTGCTACGTCATTAGCGCCAACCTAAGTCCCAGAAAGGTTTAAAAAAGGTGTAAGAAAGGTTTAAACACAGTTAAAAGTCGTCTCTTGATACGAAAAGGATTTTATAAGTATCCCTTTTGGACTTCTTAACTATTTTTCTAGGTTACTTATAGTCGGTTATGGGATTCCATCTGGCGTTCAGTTGGTTGATAACTGATTATTCTTAAAGTGCAATTACATCCATTTTGACATGCATGTTTGACTTTTGGATCACTTACACAATAACTAAACACAAGAATTGCGGTAAGAATACGTTACGTACGTCCGATATAACAATTTAATTACTGCATCACCAAAACACGACACGGAGGTCGCCATTGTTTTGCTGGAACGCGTAGAAATTAATGCCGACAGACATTCGATTTCGACTCGCAGCCGATTGAGATAGCTGTATTGACTGTGAGGAGCTCAAGCGTCTGACGGCCTTAGCTGGCCACTGCACTGCCGGCCAGCCAAGGCCGCCAGATGCTTGAGCTCCGCACAGTCAATACAGCTATCTCAATCGGCTGCGAGTCGAAATCGAAAAGTGACATCTGTCGGCATTAACTTCTGAGCGTTCCAGCAAAACAATGGCGATTTTCGTGTCGTGTTTTGGTGATGCAGTAATTAAATTGTTATATCGGACTTATACGTAACCGCAATTCTTGTGTTTAGTTATTGTGTAAGTGACACAAAAGTCAAACATGCATGTCAGAATGGATGTAATTGCCCTTTAACAGTGGCCTGTGCTTGCGTACGTTTTACAGGATCTCCGGGAACCCGGCCTCACAACGTTTCTGGTGCGTCTTAGGGACTGAGGCCCGTATTCCGAATGCTGACTCCAACTCGAACTCAGACTTGAAATGACGTCATCCATATGTAGTGCTAGTCACCACCCGTTTACTGCCGTATGTCTCCACATGAGGTTGTGGTGGTGGTATGTATAGGACACATAGGCAATCCACTTTAAAACACTGAATAAATAGGCTCTCAGACATATAGACAAACCGGACAAAAATGTACTTTTTTTTTAATTCTTTTTTTAATTGGGATGGATTGCCCTTAAATTCAGTATCGTTTTTTTTTTTTAATCTTGGATACTTATTGATGTGGGACTTGGCATTTTTTTTCCAAATTTTTTTTGCGTTGACTTAGTGTTTCAAATGACGCTGCCGCACTCGTAGCGGCTGACACATAACATCAAAGCTGCTAGTGTAATATAAGATGGCAACAAATCTTCATTTTGAACGCTACAATATTGGCAAACTTTTTTTCTCCACCCCCCCCCCCTTCCCCCAGTTTGAAGGTAATCCATCCCAATAAAATAAAATCTAAAAACTTGATGTCTATTTATCCGGTGTCTATATGTCTTAGTGCCTATTTGTCTGAGTGCTTATTTGTCCAGTGCCTAAATTCGGATACCGAAGGCCCGTATTCTGAACGCTGACTAAAACTCGTACTTGACTTGAAATGACGTCACACCTATAGTGCCATTCACCACCAGAACTTCGTTTGGATACATTTGGAAGAAATCGGGTGGTGAATGGCACTTAGGTGTGTCGTTATTTGACTTGAAATGACGTCACACCTATTAAGTGCCATTCACCACCCGATTTCTTCCAAATGTATCCCAACGAAGTTCAGGTGGTGAGTGGCACTAAATAGGTGTGACGTCATTCCAAGCCAAGTACGAGTTTTAGTCAGCGTTCAGAATACGGGCCTAAGTGTCCGGTGCCTAATTAGCCGGCGCCTATGTGTGTGAGTACCGTGGTGGTGAATGGCATTGAAATAGTTACGACTTCATTTCAAGTCTGAGTTCGAGTTTGAGTTAGCGATCGGAATGTGGGGGGTCTTAGTTATTTTTTTTCTTTTTCTGGTATGCTCTAAAACATGTCTGTTGGTGCCAAAGGGTTTTTAGCGTGAAGGTAGCAAAAACGCATATAATGTATGGAAGCTCGTGCTTGGTGAAGAAGAAAGAAGGTATCCTTAAAAACTTGGACGGTCTAAAGTCTTGACAATAATTTTTGTTTGAAAAGCGTAAAAGAAGGGTATATATATTTCCTGCACCCTGGGCGAGTGGCATTTCAAAGAATGCGTATGCGTCCATTTTAAGGTGGCAGGAAGCCTTACATTTTTCAAAACTGCTCCCAACCCTTTTTCAGATGAGAAGAGTACCACTCACTCTCTGGCGCAGGCACCTCTTACGCAGCTTACAACGGTGGAAAGGAAAACCGCCGAGCTGTCAACGCATCTTCTCTTCGCAACGCCCTCAAACAAAGAAAGACCCATTCGTATTCTGCTACGTTGACAAAAATTTTACGTTGCGGAGAGAGTCGGAAGCTTCTTGTCTCAAGGACTATGAGGGGGACGCCTTCGACCTTTTTCTTTTTGCATCAATCTTTGATTATTCAAGGCGGACTTCACGTTGTGTTATAGTTTCAAGAAAGGATGGGGGATGTGAAGGAGGGAATACATTGGAGGGAATATGTAAGGAGGACGTCGGGCGGAAAGTGTTATAGTGCGAATAAACGTTCGAAGGTGGTTGAAGGCTGAGTGCACATTTTACGTTGCCGAAGGCTATAAGGAAAGCTATATAGCCTATACCTACACTTTCTCTGAACTTTTTTTTT
>JAHWFP010224934.1:0-26349 GCA_023313725.1 Lithobius niger | reverse complement strand
CACGCTGGTTTTAATTTAGATTAAAATCCGGCAACTTTACTTTACCAAACTCTGGGAAAAAATTAAAGCACATAGGGGGAACACTTTTAATGCCGACCTTTAAATTACTTGTTTCCAACTTATGGTTGGGGGAAGTTAACTCACGTAACTTAATCCATTCGTCAAAGTTAAACTCGCTAACCTTGGGTTTATCTGACCTGACTAAACTTTTGTTTATATCACTAGCTGACAAACTTCGTTTTATTATGCCTGTAGGAGGCAGGTTCAACGCCTTTTTCGTTGCTTGTTTATGCCAATAAAGATGGCGACAGTCCATCCATTGGTCAAGGGAGGGGGCTTGGGTCTCATTATCTCGTAATGGGTTGACCTCCGAAGTTTTTAGCAGACCCCTTTCGTCTGCGCTTGAGGACTTAACGACGATTGGCGGAAGCACTGTGGGGGTTTGGGGCTTGACCAATCCCGCGGGGCTGGTTGGATTACGGGGGCTTCTACGTTTCTTTGATTGACGTGGGCCGTTTCCGACGGGGGGCGTAGCCACCTCGGCTGGCACGGGAGAAAAATCACGGGGCATGGCGATTACTGGTCTGCGCTGTTTGGTTAATGATTCTAATCCTGTCACGCCCAAAACGACATCGTAGAACGAATTGTTGACCGGTGTAATGCACGCTACTGTTTTTAACACGGTGCAATCATCTAACCTTAGCCTGAGATTTACCTGATCTAAAGTAAACACTTCACTACACAAGGCAGTTTTACATTTAATCTTACGTTTTAAGCGTGGCCAATTTCTGGCGAGCCTAGCGCTAACTAGCGAAACTGTGCTTCCGGAGTCGCATAAAATATTGATTTTATTTTTCCCTATGCTACCGGACAAAGTGCTAGCCTTAAGAATTTTACTGGCATTTTTCCCAACTGGGAAACATGCATTAACTTGCTGGGGTTTCGAGTTAAGCTCGGGGCATTCACTACGAAAATGTTGGGGAGAGTTACACACGTAGCAGCGCCTAACTCGATCCTGATTTAGGTTAGTTTTTTCACTAGCACTAATGTTTATGGCAGGGTTCCCTCCAGGGTTATCTGCGTTTACACGGACAGATCCGGCCGGATTAGCTGTCGTGTTGTGGTTACGGTTGTGACCACGCTGTTGACCAGTAGGTTTAGAACCTTGGTTCGATGCTACAGCTATGGGCTGTGTTTTGGCTGCACGAGTGGCAGCTTCGGTAGCAATTTGTTTATTGCGGGTTGTGAATTCGTCACAAAGTTGGGCTGCTTTAGCCAACGTCCCTAACTTAATTTGATCCGGGATCCATTTCCTAAGTTGGGTAGGGCAAGATTTATAAAATTGCTCTAAAAGCATTAAATTGACAAGTTTGTCATAGTCCCGGTTAACCTTAGCCAAAGCTAACCAACGAGTAAACAATGTTTCTAACTCAAATGCATAGTCAAAAAATTGTTGATCAGCTTCTTTCTCTAGAGAACGAAACTGTGTTTGCACCGACTCTTTAGTCTGAACAAAACGGGCAAGTATTTTACTTTTTACTAAATCATAGTCTTGCATCTCAGCGTCTGTTAGCTGATCGCAAACTTTAATGAAAACCTCACCGACGAGGGGTTGGAGTCCCGTGACCCATTGATCTCTAGGAATCTTTTGACTAGTCATTGTACGTTCAAAAATCTTAAGGAAACTGTTGATTTCAGTTTTAGGCGTCCAATTGTTGACGAGACGAACTACGTCCGCAACCTTACCATGTCTTGCAACTGGATTTGGGGGAGCGCCGTTAGCTCCGTTTGGAGCGGGGTTAAGATTTAACGAAGCAGCGTTTAGCTTTGCTAGTTCTAGCTGCTTATCTAGTTTGGCTAGTTCCATTGCACTAGCGCGATCACTAATTTGGGCTTCTTGGTCCCTTTCTTGGGCTTTACGAGCGGCTTCCCTGTCTTTAAGGGTTAATTCATGAGCCCGGCGTTTATCTGCATCCGCCACTTCTAAGGCTCTTAACTTCAACTCTTCTGCTTTCAGAAAAAGTTCGTTCTCCTTAACGGCTAATTCTTTTTTTGTTAAAATGATAGCTTCTCTCTTTTCAATAGCGCTTGCTAATGCATCAGAGAGTTCGTTTAAGTCTAATTTGCCATCTTCGAGGGCTGCTCGTAAGATTTGTTGAGATTCGGTTCTAGAATCACTAACAGTAAAACCTAAGTTTAAACATGCCTTTTTGAGGTCTTTGTTTTGTAAATCCCGAATGATTTCTTCGAGTTGATCCATTTCGGACATTTTTACGTTTTAACGTGGTTTCAAAATAAAACTCTTATAAGTGAAACAAAAATTAAAAGCAGCCGCTTAAAATTTAACGTTACGATTGAGCAGAGCGAATTAATTAAAAAACTTCTCTTCCAAATCCAGTAAGTCGATACAAAAAAAAATACACTCTCAAGAACCTCCAGCACTCTGGTATATGAATAGCTAAATTGCATAAATGCTATCAACTACAACACTCGGCTTGGCGGCCTCTAAGCATATCTCGTGTACACTCACCCAATTGTACAATCGCTGTACGGTCAGTCTGTCCTTCCTGTTTCCATCGCAACACGGGAAGTCCGGCACTGATTTCTGGAGTCGATCGTCTCTGGCGGTCTAATCCACGGGACCTCGGTGTAAAACACAAAATCCTCGGCTAGGCTGTACGGAGCGCAGGTTTCCTTGCGGGCCTCTTCTCCTACAGCATCGGTTGGGGTTGGGACGGCTCTCGGCTTGAGGACGTCTACTGGAAGCGGCAGCTGCTGCTTCCTGGCGCCGGCAGTTGTTGGGGCTGCTGGGCGGTGGTTGTACTGTTTTTTAGCTTTCAGTACGACATCTACTTCGTGACTTTGTGTATCTTAGTCACAGGCATCTGCTTCGTGGCTGTATTGTCGGGACCACAGACGTCTAGTTGGAAGTGGCTTGCATCCTTCTAGGTTTTCTTGCTTGTAGCATGGCAGGGGGAAAACGCTTGACGGGAACAGCACCTGTTCATCCCACCGCTGCCACCAGTTGTAACGGCGGACGCTACGACTGTAGAGGTGCTGGTAGCCTCGCCGACATCAAGATGGTTTTGACCTTTAACTTCTAGTTGCGGTGGCGGTTTTTAGATTAAATTCATAATAATAAACACGGGAAACAAAAGCTGGTTTTTAGAAAGGGACCGTGAACCCTGACGTTATGGCGATGGGGGCCAAGAATGCCGACTATGGCTCCACCTCCATAATTCCCTCAAAGCCAGAGGTGACTACGCCAGTCGGTATAGGAGATGTCCTGTCCGAATGTTGCCATGCCGGGCAAAGGTAGTTGGTTCGTATTAGACTAGTGTTAGTTTAGAAAATTTAATTTTGGAAACCCCATTCGAAATTTTAGTTTTAAACTTAACCTAACCTTAGCTTTGAGGGAATTATGGAGGTGGAGCCATAGTCGGCATTCTTGGCCCCCATCGCCATAACGTCAGGGTTCACGGTCCCTTTCTAAAAACCAGCTTTTGTTTCCCGTGTTTATTATTATGAATTTAATCTAAACACTAAATCTGCATTTAGACGACGTATTTTTCGGGTGCTTCCCTAGATACTAAGGATCTACAGATTTGAAGATTTGATCTTAGGTCGGACTTAAGAAACATAGTCTTGACTATTTGTGTGTAATTCCCGCGGTTTGCAACAAATAGATTTATTTCATGTAATTCCCGCGGTTTGCATGTTATAACGGGTTCCCGAGGTCCCACAAACATTTTCTAATCGAAATTGTAGTTTTTACTCTTCACCCAGTTGTGTGAAGTTTGAGTTGAATTTCATGTAAATTCTTGTTGATTTTTCCTGTTGTAAAAATCGTCGTGCTTTAATTTAAAAGCCAATTTTCTTGTTCTGACACTAGTTGATTTTAAATGTAATTGTTTATATTTATTTGCCTTTTAATAAACCTACGAGTTTGTAAAACGCCTGTTTTTCTGCTAGTTTGACTAAATGTAGAAGTTGTAGTTCTTAAGAAAACCACTTAATAATTAAACTTAGAGCTGCATTTAGAAACACCCACCTGGTGGCAGCGAATACCCCCCTTTAATGTTGTCTAGTTAGCCTACAGTTAGGACAAATGACTCTCTGTTACCCATACTGGGCCAGTAGCATACGTGTGCTGTTTTCCGTAAAAGTAAAAACCGCCACCGCAACTAGAAGTTAAAGGTCAAAACCATCTTGATGTCGGCGAGGCTACCAGCACCTCTACAGTCGTAGCGTCCGCCGTTACAGGGCGGTGCGCCTTGCGTCTATCAACGACAACTCGTCGTCATGGCAACCGCCGCTCGCTTCATCTTTCAACTCTGGCAGCGCCGACAAGTCTGGCACTGACGTCGAGCGCAAGCCTTTAAATCTACGAACACGACGCACGTTAAATCCCGAACCTGACGATACGAAATCTTCCTCATCCAGCCTAAATTGTGAGTGTGCCATTATCGAATACTCTTGTAAGGAGTGACCGAAGAAATGCTGCCTTTCGCGTCACTATCGCTTCCTCTTACTCAATTGGAAAAAATGCACCACTCAAAATTGACGTGTAAGTTTCGTTCGTCCGTTATTCATAAACTTAACGCAACGTGGTTAATCGCTAACAACACAAGGCTTACAACAAGTACTCTTCATTCATTCTTTATGGCAACCAACACTAGGAAAAAAAAAATTTCGAACTAGCGTGCATGCTTTTCCGTTGACACTTGCGAAATGAGTCGTCAGCGCTGACCTCGCGTAGGGCCTCCTCCACCCCTGTTGCTAGGCAACCGTCGCTCGCGTTGGACATCTGGTTTCTCCGTTACTCGATCCTCTGGAATGCGTGGGTGGGGGCCCCGAATTGGGATGCATTGGCGTCACTCCTTTGTTTCAACGAAATAATTAGAGAATTCGAAATAAGAAAAAAGTTTCAAAGACGGATGGGTCCGAGCACTCATGCTGTAGCGACTTTACGTTTGACCAACATCTGCTTGTAAATTTACAGTCACTTTACCTTGCGCAAAAGTTGAAAATGTCCCGTGGAAATTGTTTGCTCCATGCTCTCAACCGCACCTCACACAAACGCTGGCACTTCAATGCACAACAAAGCTACTTACGGAACAGTTCTTTTCTTCTTTACTACCTTTCTATTCGGGCACCAAAATGTGATGATGCTGCCCGGAACACCATCACATTAAAGTAAATTGACCACACGAGATGGTAAGTGTGGATTTACTTAATGAAAACTCGATTTGCATGAGGATGATGTTACATAGCTGTTAGTAATGTTGGCTCATGGTGAAGTTCTCTCTCCCGGGAGAGTGTGGTGTACCTTGCAAGTATCAGTGAGCGAGATCATTGGATGGTGGGTGTAGGCTGTAGCCTACAATGTTGTAGGGCCACCATCACAGTGACTTTGAATATTTTTTTACGCAACCAAAATTCAATAATTTTAATGTAAAATAAATGTATATCCTATACTGGTTTCACAAATGTTGCAAAATTCTATATATTATTTTTCGAAATAAAACATATATAGGCTAATATAGGCTAATCAATGAGAAAATGATTAATTTAGACATTTTTTTCTGATTGGTTAACCTAATGAGAGCATTGTTAGATTGTTTAAAAAAAATTTCCAAAATTTAGCAACATTGCAAAAACAGAGTGCTGTAGCCTATAGCCACTTCTACTGTACTCGTAATTCGATAAGACTTCAAGTGTTTAATGTAAGAAAGTAATGTAAAAGAAAATGAAAATTAACACCAACTGCAACTTATACGGGGAACAAATAAAACAACTTTATTCCTCATTTTTTTGTAAATTACCCGGTGTCCGGCACCGGCCCGGATCCGGCACCGATCCGATGTTAGCATCAAAAAATCCGGATCCGGTAAAATAGGATCCCTAGTTCAAACTAACATGCTGACACGATTTCATCCAAAGGCACACCCAATGCCGAGCCCCTAAACTCACGTCTGAGCGCCAACAGGGGGAGATCTAAGTCATTCGCGATGATGTAGTAGGCCCACCAGGATGATGTCACAGATCCACACGGTGATCCTTGGAGAGGGGACAGGTTTAGAAGCTGTGGTCACAGAGTCCTTTTCAACGTAGAGGAAAAGAGGCGCCCGAGGAGTGGTCTTGTATTGAAATGGTTTGTCATCGACGAGAACTTTGTGTATTCTAGGAACGCACATAAGGTGCAAACTGGGCACTGCACCTGCTCACCAATCCTTGAATTCATCAATGCGCCAAGGGACTTGATGACAATTGGGCCCCTGTGAAATTCTTGGGAGAAGTGAAACTCTTGGACCGTCGCAAGATAAACTACTGCAAAAGGATTTGCCACGAATGTTTTCATTAATCAAGAATGAAAGAAGTTTGAAGGCGCTCATGCACCGCCCTAGTTCTGACCATAATGATTCTTACGGACAGATCTTAATGGACGGAGCGCTGGTTTTGGTGCGGAACTCAGTTGGGAGCACCAGAGGAACACTACGCCAGTCTTTACTGAAGCGGATGTGGGCCGTCCTCCCTGGAAAGGATGCTAACTCGCTTTGGCGGGCTGTTGTGGCCATAGCCACCGAAAATATAGTTTTACAAGTCAGGTGCAATAACGAGGCATTATGACAGGGGTTTGTAGGTGTTGACCATCGAACTGGAGAGAACCAGGAGGAGAATCCAGGATGGGGAGGGGTCAAACCCAATAACAGAGATTATCAAATGCTTGGATCAATTTGGAAATAACCTTACTGTATGCAGCGTCAAAAGGACCTATGCAGTTCAGGATGGACTTAATAACCGTGTGACGATTCAGTGAGTGGATGATTGTTTCTAAGAATATCTCGAGCCCAATTCACTCCGTACTGCATAACTAGGAGTCTATGCACCGAGTAACACATATTAGGCATTAAACACAAGTTGCAGAGTCTTACAGAGCAACCTTTCAAGTGGCATCCCTAACACCCAACTGCCCTTTCAGTGGTCCTCCAGCGTTCTTTTATAAATAGTGGCGAACAATGGAAGTTTGCCTGAGGCTTTACGTCATGTGACTGGCTAACAGGTGTGAACCGGTCCCAACTGGTTGGCAGTGGGTCTGGGTCGCTACCCGGCTGGTGGTGTTGGGCAAAAGTTGGCAAGCGCACAAGCAGCTTATGTAACTGCAAGGTGCACCAAGAGTGTTGACTCATGTTGCGCCCTGCTACACATAGCTGGTTACAACAGAATGGTAGCCCTTGATAGCTATCGGTAAAAGACCAGCCTGAAAGGCATGTACTAAGAAAGCTGTTATTGAAGTGACCAAGGGGTGATAGCGGTTCACTGCATATGCAGTACACCAGGTTAACCATGTGTGCCATTTAGCTTAGCAGACCTTTACCATGGATGCTCTGTGGCATTGAAGAAAGCGTTGTTCCACAGGAAACGAAAAGCCCGCCCTCTTTAAATTGGTCCTCAAAGTCCCCACGCGTGAAGATGAAGAATGGCCGGGTTTGAGTGAAGCATCCGGCTCCTGTGTTGGGCGAGGAGATCCGATATTAACGGTAGGAGAACTGGATCATCCAGCAACAGGTCTAATAGGCCCATGAAAAAAGGTGCTGTAGGCCAAAGCGGGGCTACTATGAGAAGGGCGCATTTGGAGACCCAGATTTTGTTAGGACCTTCTGAAGCAGTGCAAACGGAAGGAATAAACACGATGAAAGTAAAATGTGCTCGAGAAGTGTTAAGGCGTGTCAGTATGGCTTAGCGGTTGTGCTTCAGCCTTTATAGTACGTGTGACTGCCATGCTGGGAGTTACATGGAATGTAAAAGTTTGGCCACCTGCTGAAATATGTTAGTAACACCAGAAGGGGGGCCAACTTGGCAGGCCGCCATACTGGCCGTCATCTTGGAAAATGGCGGCAGAAAAACAGTTTTTTTATATACCTTTTGCGGGCAGTGTGATAAGCATACATAGTACTACAATTGAGTCTATAACGTTTGACCTAATACAGATAAACGAATGAGGTTTAAAGCGTTCGAAAGGTGCAATTAATACCTTTTTAATGCTTTGAACCGCATTTATGTATCTTTATTAGATCAAACTTTACAGACTAAAACGTAATGCAGTACATGTTTACTACAACCGCGTTAAGTGTGCCACTCGCGTACTATTACGTACGGCCCCGTAAAAATTTTCCCAAATATAGATAATTCAATGCAATTTGATTATGTTGAAAAGTATTAACCACCCGTTTTGAACCCCCCTCCCACCCACCCCCTAGCTGTCGACGTGCCATTAAGCTTCAATTCACCCCGCGTTTTGAAGGCTTGAAACCCCTCACGTGTAACTATATTATATTGGACGATTGGTCACAGACTCAAGAGGAAGATTAGATTTTACGGATAAATGTTAATTTAATAGTATTTCTCAAATACTGGTGCTGAACGTGGCTCTTATTTAATTAATCATTAATTAATTACTTAATTAAATAAATACTGTCTTCCTTTACAGTATTAACGCCATGGATAAAGGACTGTGCATAATTTGTTAGAAAGCTACTCTTGAAGAAATACGTTGTGGTACTACCAACACATCTGTTATTGAGGAAACATATATCGAAAACTGAGAGCATTTTCACGCAGCTGTCATTGATACGCATATAGAGCTGACAATAGTACAAGCAACCGTTGATAATGTAGTGGCCAAGGAATCTAAATGGCATAAAAACTGCAGGCGGGAGGACAGAACAGACTACAACGTAAACTAAAGCAATCATGGCGGTTACTGTGGTTGCCTATTCAAGTACAGATAGTGTTGCTTCCATTGCATCATAGAATCCAAGGAGAAGCCCCATGCTACAGGCATCGGACAATTGTCTCTTCTGCATGAAAACAGGAGGAATTAAAAATGTTCTGCAATCCTTCCAGAAACTGGAGCTTAATAAAGGTTCAGTGTTTTGACTCGGCTTTCTACTGGTTATCTGGTAGCAAATGAAATGAAATACCATACTAACTCTTTCATCCATCTAAATCTATTCATTTCTATGGACGAAGCTTTACAGTCATCTTCAGGATCATAGCTTTTCACATTAGTGAATCGAAGCGGCGGTAGAAATAGATGAAACAGTTTCTATGGTATTTCAATTCATTTGCTACCAGATCTCCAGTAGAAAGCCGAGTCAAAACACTGGACCTTTTTAACCTCCAGTTTCTGGCAGGATTGCAGAACATTTTTAATTCCTCCTGTTTTCATGCAAAAGAGACAATTGTCCGATGCCTGTAGCATGGGGCTTCTCCTTGGAGTCTTTGATGCAATGGAAGCAACACTATCTGTACTCAAATAGGCAACCACAGTAGCCGCCACCTGTGATTGCTTTAGTTTACGTTGTAGTCTGTTCTGTCCTCCCGCTTGCAGTGTTTATGCCATTTAGATTCCTTAGCCACAACATTATCGATGGTTGCTTGTACTATTACAGGGCTCGAAATGTCCAGAAAAAAGTGTGTAGCATAATTGCGATGCAAATAAAAAATGTGCGTAGCAATCGCAAAATAATGGTTAGCAGTTTTCATGAAGCATAACTATTTTTCTTGGCAAGCAAAGGGCGTTTTTGCTTTAATTGATGGTTCAGCTAGAACAAGGGAATGTGATTGTGTGACACATAAAATGCATTATTTTTTTAATACCGAAATATTCTGATGCTTATGTTACGATTGTCTATCGTTCAATTTAATTCTTTGCATGTGGTATAAAAATAACCTAACTTTTGCAGGGCTTACGAATTTTGCAGAACACAATGATTGTTCTATTAACATAGTTATAAAGTTTTTTTGCCGTGATGTTGCATCGCTAAACTGCTACGCAAATTTCAATTTTGTATCGCTAATGTTTAAATTGTGGTGCAAATTGCGATGCGATACCGCTCATTTCGAGCCATGTATTATCAGCGCATTAATGCGCATTAATGCCAGCTGTGTGAAAATGCTCTTAGTTTTCCATGAAGTTTTTGTATGTTTCCTCAATAACAGATGTGTTGGAAGTACCACAACGTATTTCTTCAGGAGTAGCTTTCTAACAAAGTATGCACAGTCCTTAGTCCATGGCGTTAATACTGTAAAGGAAGAAAGCATTTGTTTAATTAAATAATTAATTAATGGTTAATTAAGTAAGAGCCACGTTCAACACCAGTATTTGAGAAATAATATTAAATTAACATTTATCCCTAAAATATAGTCTTCCTCTTGAGTCTGTGACCAACTGTCCAAGATAACATTGATACACGTGTGGGGTGTCAAGCCTTCAAAATGGGGGGTGAATTGAAGCTTAATGGCACGTCGACAGCTAGGGGGTGGTTAGGAGGGGGGTGGGGGTTGTTCAAAACGGGTGGTTAATACTTTTCAACGTATTCAAGTTGCATTCAATTATCTACATTTGGTAAAATTTTTACAGGGCCGTACGTAATAATACGTGAGTGGCACACTTAACACGGCTGTAGTAAACATCTACTGCATTACGTTTTATCTGTAAAATTTGATCTAATCAAGATACGTAAATGCGGTTTAAAGCATTAAAAAAATATTAATCGCACCTTTCGAACGTGCTTTAAACCTCATTCGTTTATCTGTATTAGGTCAAACGTTATAGACTCGAATGTAGTACTTTGTATGGTTATTACGCTGCCCGCAAAAGGTATATAAGGGCAGGTTTATGCAACAAACTCGCATTTGCATTCTCGCTGCTAAAAGCTAGAAATCATCTGAAATTCCAACATGGTGGCCGTTTTAGCTCTGCCAGCTCGCAACAAAACGAATCAACAATTGAGTTTAGAAGCGACTAAGAAAATTGTTTCGTCAGAAGAAATTCATTACTGTCACGAATTATAAGACTGCAAGCATTTTCTCAAAAGGTGTCGGATTTAGCTAATCCATTTAGCGTTGTTACCTTTGCTATCTTTGCCACCTTTGCCATCGCTTTTAAATTCTAGCGGCGAGAATGCAAAGTCGAGTTGTTGCGTAAACGCTCCCTAATAGTTTTATTCCGATTTTTCTGCTTAACCGTTGCCTCTATGAAAAAGTTGATGGGAATGTTTTGTGCAGAATGTAGTTCTGAACAATTTTGCTATTCTAAGTTTTTTGATTGAAGTTACTGTTCTTGAGAAAAATCAAAATTTTTCGGCCGCCGTTTTCCAAGATGGCAGCCAGTATGGCGGCCTGCCAAGTTGACCCCCCCCCCCCCTTTCTACTATTGAATAACACTACCTAACTAACAAATTTCAGCAGGTGGCCAAACTTTTACATTCCATGTAACTCCCAACTTTTTTTAGCATTGCGTTCACACCTATTAGTTTCAAAGATTGTGGGTTCAATTGCTCGCTCACGCAGCCTGACATTTAAGTCAAAAAGACAACATAAATAGGTTTGTATTCATATTTTTTCAAATTGAGGGAAAGCATAGGCGAAGACCGCGTCCCAAGGGATGCTCAGGCTATCGGTTACCCAAGCGTGAGGATTCGGGAATAGGGAGACAAACTGTGGAAGTTGCTTGTTGTGACAAGTGGCAAAAAGTCGATCTCCGACTTTCCCCACTTCTGGAAGATGGATTGGCACATCTTAGAGGATAACTGCCATATTATGTTTGGTACCTTGTCTGTTCCGAACAGATTGCCGGCTAGCACACTCAATGCATTCAATTTTCCTGCTATGTGCTTGGGTAGCAACGCTATGCGAAAAGCTTGGCAGAGAATGAATGCGGCGCATGCGAGTGTGGATATGAAGGGTTATTTCCTCCAACGACCAGGTGCTAGACACAGTTTGTTTGCCCATGCAGGCTCCCCATCCCAACATCGAGGTGTCCGTGCAAACGAGGGTTTACCCATAAATATACTTTTTACTCATCCTAAAATACTTACCTGTATTTTTAAACTTTCCTCTGGGGAAATGCGTATTGTCCCTATGTACCTTAATTTAATAACCTGATGGCTCTTGCAATGACGCCTCCTGGGCTCATGACCTACACTAGGAGTGCCCCTTTTCCTGCTCTGCTTCACAGTTTGTTTGGGACGCAACGCAGTAGCATTGTGTGTGGCTTTTCCTGTTAGCCAATTTAGCTGGTGCTACACTTACATCCAGATCAGAAAAGGATAATTATAAATGTGCATGATGGGCGACGGCTAAACCCAAAAGACTCACATCCACAGTGTAGATGATGCCGTGTGTGCAACTACAGAGAGTATTCGTGTGCTGAAGGCAAAATTCTCAACATCGACGTCATGTGGGAGAGGTCAGACAAACAGGCCGAACATGCCCGAAGAAGTTTTGGATGATGGAATGTATGTTCGTTCTGCATCTGTATTACTGGGCATACCAGTGGATGTAGGATTATATTCATCAAGAGACTGGTCATGTACGCCTTTGTCTTTGTGCGAGGACTCGCTATAGGAAATAGTGGAACTTGGCCCTAACATTGCATTGGTCGTGATCGCTAAACTAAATTGTCCCAGGTGTTGGAGATTCACACGGAAGTAGTTTCGACGTTCGAGAAATTCTTTGGCCCAACTGAGTCATTCCAGTAGCGCTTTCTAGGTGGTTTTAAGTCGGGTAGTTGTGAGACTGGCACCCAGTCGTCGGCAGTCGGGGACCACCATCCTGCCAGTCACAAGATGCCGGATATACACATGGAGGATGGCGCGTTCGTGAATCGCACTCGCCACACACGCCATTGTCATTGCCACCTAGAATGAACAGCGAGGCTGCAAAGAAACGGATGATTCCTGAGCATATTGAAGACTCGTCACCCAAACATAGGGTGCTTATTGACATTACGGAGTGACGGAATCTGGCTCAGTTAGCTTGGGTAATCCCCAGCGAGCAAATGGCCAGTCTCTAGCCACGCCCCATTAATGACTGAACATTTCTCGCTCCAAAATCAGCCGGTGTCGGGAATGCAATAGTCGAACCACCAGTCGCAGAGAACGACGACGACTCACCAGTCAGCGGGGGAGCCCCAGTTGTGTAGCAAAGAGCCGCAACAGGATCAGTCGCATATGGCCTAACCAGTCATAAGACGTCGGTCGCAGCCAGTGGCAGGCCCGAGCAAGATGAATGAACATATACAGCAGTGGCAGCAAGGTTGGCCGGGAATAGGCCATGTGGATAATTCTGGTGCACCGAATTTTGCTAACCAGTGGCAGTGGCCATATTAAACCAGTGGAACACAAGTGCCCTGATTGGAGGAAAAAATGGGACTCAGGCGTACTTCCCGGTTACGTCCACTCCGCAGATGACTGTAATTGTGCAACCCCCTAACAGAGCACTTTTCACTCGTGCCATGTTTGACTACTTTTGGGACACGGTAATGGTATTTTTTGCCTTTTTATTGAACAAAGAAACTGATTTATTAACGGATTTATGCTTACGTTTCGACGCGGAACTGTTTTTGACTGGTTTCAAGTGCAATCAAGGCTCTGACGCAGTTGACATTGTGACACTATCTGGATGGTCCTTGGCGTTGTCCTTGGAGGCGACGACATCACGTACATCTTTCTGCTGAAGATGAAGTGAAGTGGTGATCTGGCCATGTGTAGAAGCATCAATCTAGCATTGTGCCGAATTACAGTCAATCAATGGTGATGAGGAAGGAAGGGGGTATTTGCCGATGGGGGAAACTCCCGAACTGTCGATGGAGGCTTTCCTGGAGGCAATTCCAAGTTCGATGGATCGCAAGTTGTGGCGATCGTGTCACTCCGTTGTATGGTAGCCGCCACCTTGTTTTACGTGACTTCGCATTCGTCGAGTGAATCCCTCACAATATCTCTTACTGCAACATTAAAATTCACCTGAAATTTCACACAAAACCGTGCCCATGGAAAATTAATTAAGTTTGTGACCTCTACAGGAATGTTTAAAACAGCTGGACGGGTAGAAAACGGCAAGGAAGGGTGAGGCCAAGTTACGGGAAAGGGAAACATGAGCAGTGCTATTTGGGCCGGAAAGTCGTGGTCGGAAAATAGATGTAGATGTTAACTACTTGTTAAACTACTTTTGAAATTAGTTTAGCAGTAGTGTAGTTACAACTACTACCGAAATTACAGGTAGATAAACGACAAGTTAAACCATCTTTATTTTGTCGTTTAACTACTTGTCGTTGAACTACTTTCTTACTATCAACAAAATACTTATTTCAGTAATATGTGCTAAAATCGCTATTTTATGCTCTCATTGCTCAAAATTAATCAAATAGACCATTTGATCTCAATCTAGTACCATATAGTTGTACCAGAATAGCTACCAACTCAACCTGTGGAACATGTCACTTACTTACCTGTTAGAAGCGAAGGTATTGTGCAGTTACTCCATCGACATGGTGTACAGAGCCGACTGCGATTTCCACCTAATCTGAAAGAGCTCCTCAGGTCCCCATCTGTGAAAGAACCCCCCCCCCGTAAGCCTCCACTACCCACCACACACCGGTACGCTACCAGGAGCAAAGTCCGAACTCCTTGTCCTCCCCACTCCCCCCCCCACCTACTAGTGTGAAAGATGGACCAGTCGCCAAATCTCAAGCATCCATTCAGTCCACACAGCCCCCAGCACATTTGAAAGATCTCACTGGTGTAGTGTATCAAATTCCCTGTCAAGACTGTGAAGCTGTCTATATTGGTAAGACAAAAAGGAGACTGAAGTGCGCGTTGATGAACACGTGGGGGCCACCCGCCGTGGGGAGAAGCTCAATGGCATAACCCAACACCACAAAAAGAAGGGACACTCCATAGCTTGGCATCATACCTCTGTGTTAATGAAATCTAACACAAAACATGGCCCCCACCTTCGAGCTTTGGAGTCTTTTGCTATGAAACGCTTCTCTCGGCGACGAGTCCCTCTCATGAACCTCATGGGACCATCTTACAACAGTATTGAGGGCTTGGTGCACCATCAGCTCACAGCCGAGTTTGACAAGAAGTGGAATCTCCTTGGAAGCGATGATATATAGATCAGTGGTCTGTTTCTCCACGTCTGCGCGTCCTTTCGAAATTTTGTTTACATTTGGTGATGTGAGAACTTGTTTTTTCATCCGTGTTGTGCGTGTATTTCTGAAGAAGGAGAACGGTATTTTCTCCGAAAATTCAAGTAGAACTGTGAACTGTGTTTTTCCTGGTGTTTCAGGTGTGAGTTTATTTCTTGAAATATAGCTCCCGCCAGGGGCGCCACTCTGTATCCTACAATACAACGCGAGCGTCCATAATACCTCATTATCGTTTTGAGCACAACATTGTGTGCTTGTGCCAATTTATGCTCTTAAATTTTCGGCTTTTTTATTGCAAAAAATGTACAATCTTCGGAATTTTTGAAACTTCTTTACTTGGGAGTGTTTACCATGAGTGCTAAACCCGAGAAAATCTCTGGCCAAACACAAGCACAGGTTGAAGTATTAAAAACAGAGTCCTTACTACGCGCGAGATGGCCAACAATGCAGGAATGACAACAATACTAGGTTCCCTTAACAAGCCGACTCTAGAGACGGCCGTGGCCGAGTTGGTAGAGGCGTGTGCCTCATGTTTAACAGCTCCTTCAAGTTGCTAGTTCGAGCCCCGTCCAGGTTACCCCTACTTTAGGGTTAAACATATAGGGTTACACTTATTTATTTTACTCCCGGCGTGTTTGATTTATGGAAATCTTATTTTGTCATGGTTGCCTTCCCCAAGGCTGTTGCCATGACACTAACCAGGCCTCTCCTGGATTGCCCTCAGCCTGGATGCGTCTCTCTATGAAGCCCCTAAGGCTAATCTTTGGTTGCTAAGGAGTCGAAGCAAGGAGCCTTGGCACGTGTGTGCTGGCTCAGAGATGTAATGCCCCATGATCTTATTAAACCCACATGTTAATATCATCATCGGCTGTTGATTCGAACAATTCGTCATGTCCACACATCTGGGCACCAGGTGGATATGACAATTTTGGCACCCGAAGCAGGTTTGGAAATTATTTTCAAATATTTGGATGGATCTCTGGAAGTCAATAAATCGGCGGCAATGATGGCGTCACTAGCAACGGCAGCTGTGAGCATAGATGAACTTTGCAAAAAGCAGAACATTGTCGGCAGATTTCGTAAATGAGGACTGCTTCTGTAGACATTTTTCATGAAGTGTGAGCGTTTGAAAGCTGTATTACGCTGTTTATTTTCAAATTGCACGTACCGATTCAACTGGGAGTCGAGCGGCAACAACACCTCCGGCAGTTGCGGCAACGGCAACGTTGATCCACATAATTATTTGTATTTCAAGGTGTCACTAACGCATGACAGGTACTCACCAAGCACTACAACCTTTGAAATTCATGGTAAGAGCGTGATGTTGATTATTTTGCAAGCGACAATCGGTTTATTTGCATCGGGAAATCGAAACTGCATGCGTTGTCAAGCAAGATACCCGCAAGGGGCGTTTCCTTAGCAATGAGAGCGGAAGCAAGATGGCGAAGGAGCAGTTTCCTGTCTTTAGTTTCCGGCATTGAAGCGTTGTTAGCCACTCTCAGATAGAGCAAAATGTTGAATTTGAAAATTGATGATGCTCTGAATGTATGCTTCGAAAGGTTTGATAAGCAATTATTATTTGACCAGTAATTAAGCAATACAAGCAGCGTCAAACGACGGCAAGCACAAATTTTCTTTTCAATTTCGAAGCAAATCAATGATCGTGAGTGCAGCTAACTACTTTCAAGCAAAATCGATCGCTAAGCATTTTTGATGGCATTAAATGGATCGAGACGATTTTGCTGTATCAAACTCTAATTTAAATGTTGTGCTTCAAATTTAACGAACTATAGAAAGGCAAATGAAAGTTTATTGTCAGAAAAATCTAATTTTAATGCTTCGTGGCTAACCTTTTCGGATGTGTCAGACGATTTAGAGGAACGCAACGAACCTCACGCTGCGGCCGATTGCGCAAAAAAGACATTAGAGGGCGACACCTCCCCGCTAGTCTTTCGTAAATCGTTACGTGGTGAAAATCAGATCGATAGTCCGAGCATGGCGGAAAAAGCAAATGAGATTGATCTGACAGATTTATTAAAGAGTGTTATTGAAGCATTTAAAATTGGAAGCATTGCAGGTTACTAGGGAGGATGATGATGCTTTGGCAGATATTAGGAATAAGTTGGAGGGAGTCCAAGAGAATTTTAGAGAGCTTAGTAGGGAGATGGAAGCGAGATTCGCTCGGTCTTCTCTGGCGCAAGGTGGCGACGGGAAGAGAACAGACGACGAGTCAGCAGCTTCTGCAACAACGAAATCCCTTGACCATGCAAATCTAAAAAGTAAAGTCACCTCAAATTTAGATACTAATGCTCATCACAGCAAGGTAAGTCTTCCGACTTCAGGAAAACAAGATGCCGAGACGAAGAAAGGAGTCAGCACAGCCTCTGGAGATCAAGCTTCACACCCACGACAGGAGCTTATTAAGGATTCTTTGGCAGTCGCTGCGACCCCGGCGGAGGCGACTTCAACCGGTGACTTAGCTTCAGCGTTAGCATCTTGGCATATTCAACCCAAGACAATCGAGGACGACACGAATCTATCGGAATGGTTAGATGAGATGTCTGTTTTTGTCCAGGACAAGAAACTAACGGGAATTTCGTTGCAAAACTTTATGACTGCTAATCTGAAAGGCAAATATCAGATTTGGTGGCAAGCTCAGAGGAGACCTCTCGAAACCTGGCGAGACATCGTTAAAGAGCAGAGAAAGTCCTACAATCGTCCGAAACGTGATCAGGATCGACTGCTACTGATGAGCACTTGGTCACAGGAGAGGCACGAACCGCCACAAGACTTTGCTAACAGAATGTTCGCTCAGTTTAAGAAGATGACGAAATGTGGAGAGGAACGGGATGAGGTAGAGATGTTAGTCGACCAGATGAATGACCGATGCAGAAACTACCTAATGTGCTGCGGTGTCAGAACCTTTGATGATCTTTTCACAGCCATTGCTGACATGCCGCGCAGCATGCGTTTTTGGATTCTGGCTCTTCTGACTGCGCCGTGTTGCGCACTTTCTTGTTACGAATATGGCCGGATGCTCCCATACAAGTCTATGAAGGGAAAGAATCACAACTCGCCGACGGGACTTCCGTCACTCCGGTGGGAATGATTGATCTGCCTTTCACCGTACATGGCAAGCACCTGGCGCTACCATTCAAGGTTTTAAACAACCTTACGTGCAGATGTATTCTCGGTATGTCCTTCCTGAAGATGACCAATCTACGGATCGACTGGGTCAACGACAGGGCGTACTTCCCAAGTCATAAAGATTTCGTATTTCCGCTTTCCAAGAGTGCAGCTGCTGCGGATGCAACAAACGCCAATCCCATGTGGAGAGTCTAGACAGTCAGGGGAACAGAAAAGTTCAACGGAATGACAGATCGACAATTTGAATATCTACAGACGTTCCTTGAGAAACATAACAGCATCTTTCCAGGAAAACCTGGCCGTACAAAATGCTACGAGCATGAAATCAAGTTTCAAGACTCCCAAACCTCAAGCTCAGCGCATCTATCAAGCCAATCCACAGATTAGACAGGACATTGACAAAATGATTGACGAGCTACTCGCAAGCGATCGGATTGAGCGAACCATCAGCGAGTGGGGCTCTCCGTTCTTTCTTAAGCAGAAGAAGAATGGCGGTGGTTATCGTCCGGTCTTAGACTATCGCAAGCTAATTCCCAGATTAAGTCGGATGGTTACCCAATGACGAGGTCAGACGAGGTCTTTAACTTCTTCTCAGGAGCTAAGTACGTTTCAATTCTGGATGGGGAGCAAGGCTTCCACCAGATTCCGCTGGACGAAGCATCACGGGACTGTACAACATTTGTCTGTCATCGCGGAATGTTCAAATGGAAGTTGATGCCCTTCGGACTGAAGACTTCTAGTGCTGCCTTCCAGCGTACGATGGAAATTGTGCTTGGCCAGCTCATCGGTACCGTCTGTATAGTCTATATCGATGATATCATCGTGGCTACTCATACGTTCTCGGAACACGTACGTGCACTACAGAAGATCTTCGCCGCTCTTCAGGAACATGGCTTTACTTTGAAGAGAAGCAAGTGTCATTTCTGCATGCCAGAAGTGTCTGTTCTTGGACTCAAAGTGTTTGCAAAAGGCCTGGAGCTCACCAGAGAACACTGTGCTTCGCTACGCAACTATCCAAGTCCCAAATCCAAGAAGAAGGAGCACGAATTCTTAGGCTTTGCCAACTTCTTCAGGAAGTTCATCAGAGATTAAGCGGAAACTGCGAGCCCGCTTTACCCATTGCTCAAGAAGGACGAACCGTTCCACTGGACGGAGGTTCATGAAGAGGCTTTCAAGACCTTGAAGGAGACGCTACTGACTTCGAATGCACTGGGATTACCACACTTTGAGAAAGAATTCGTCATCAAGTCAGATGCCTCAGAACAGGGCCTTGGAGCGATGATATCTCAACAGCACGAAGGCAAGAGAACTGTCATCGAGTTCTTTAGCAGGACGCTAAAGGACATCGAGAAGGTTTGGACCACCTTAGATGAGGCACTGGCTGCTGTGGAAGCGGTCGAGAAGTGGAGGCACTACGTGGAAGGAGCGCATTTCACGCTCATCACGGACAATGAAGCACTCAAGTGGGTGTTCTCCAACAACAAGACGTCAGGTCGGACTGCACGCTGGGCCATCAGACTGCAAATGTTTGACTTCACGGTGGTACACCGGTCCGGCAAGCAGAATGTTGTCGCTGATGCATTGTCTTGGAATCCTCCTTCAGAAATCCACTTTCTTCAGACGCTACCAGGGCTACCGTTCATGGACACCAGAACTGTCTCTCCAATGCTCTACCTTCGGGATGATCCAGTCGTCGACCTTCGCAACAAGCATCAACTACTCGAAGAACAGAGGAAAGATCCAGAAATCGCACGTGTGATGCAAGCACTCACGAAACCACGCAAAGCCTCTGGAACGGAGACAGCGAATTTCATAATGAGGGTACTTGAGAAGTACGCATTTGATGGTGAAGGACGACCGTCAACTGGTGAAGATCAAGAACCATGCTCGTTCAAATGCGCAAGCCAAATTCACAGCGAAGCTGGCTGCAAAATATAAGGCACCTTACAGAGTCATTCGCAAGAAGTCTCCGGTGACCTACCAAATAGTAGCTACTAATGATGCTTCGGACGTTCGAACGGTGAACATTGCTGACATGGAACCTTATTTCCATCCTTTAACCATGGACAAATTTAAATTTGGCCCTGAAGAAATCCGTGACGAAGAAGCTGCAGACGATGAAGTTGAGAAGTCAAATGGGGAACGAATCGAAGAAACCACTGAGACTGAAACATTGGGAAACAATGAGGACCACGATGAGCAACAACGACTGCCTGATGCTCCTATCAAGGACGGTCGAGAACAAGGTTCCAGTGATGAAGGTGTGCTTGGCGATGATGGAGAGAACACCCCAGTTATGCACCGTCGTAAACGACGAATCGCTCAACCAGCTTCTTGGAAGAAAGACTATGTGTGGTTACTCAAGGAAGTCTCACTACCGTTCACACAAGTGTGTGACTACGAGTGGCCTGAAATTATGGACTTTTAGCGAGTGAGATCTGCTGAACATTTATTGAGACGGCAGTGAGTTGGGACCGACTGCATGGACTGTCGATCGGCTCGTTTCCATTGGGAAGGAGGTCCTGGAATGATCATTTTAGGAGAAACTTGGAATTTGTGCCACTTTGAAGTTATTGAGGAAACACTGAACTTTGAGCGACGCCTGAATCGTGTGGTTGGGAGAGGAGCTAAGCTCTGTTCCAGGTTATGGGGTCACTCCGTGGTTGTTTTAATGCGTCGAACCTGATTGCTGCATTTCGGTGGTTTCCGTTCTGGTAAGTACGAATCCAGTTTCTGTGGTGAGTGTGATTTGTCTTCGGTGGGCGAGCAGTGAAACAGTGGTTGGAGAGGTCAGTGTGATCATCGCGCAGTCTGGAACTAAGACGTGACGGTGAGTGTGGTCACGCACGGATGTATGTCAATCTGTAGTGCAGGAAATCTGGACAAAGTCGTACCTAGACTATCTGTACGCATTGCAAGTGACATGAAAGACTAAGTCGGCTTGGCTGCATGGTGTGTGACTGGACTGCACAGCTGTGAACTTTTCGTATGGTTATATGTATTCGCATTTATTGTGTTAATTGCATTCATCATTTGTGTAATCGGTTTGTAGAACTGGTAAAACCCCTTTTGTAAACACCTGGGTGAGAGCACTTTAAGGGGGGGGGGGAGAGCATGTCATGGTTGCCTTCCCCAAGGCTGTTGCAATGACACTAACCTGGCCTCTCCTGCATTGCCCTCAGCCTGGATGCGTCTCTCTATGAAGCCCCTAAGGCTAATCTTTGGTTGCTAAGGAGTCGAAGCAAGGAGCCTTGGCACGTGTGTGGTGGCTCAGAGATGTAATGCCCGATGATCTTATTAAACCCACATGTTAATATCATCATCGGCTATTGATTCGAACAATTCGTCATGTCCACACATCCGGGCACCAGGTGGATATGACAATTTGAATCGGTCAAGTATGGCATTTGCGTAGGCCTTGCCCGATGGTTTTGGTACTTGACTTGGGGAACAGCAACGTGGTGGCCCTCCTTAAGTCGGCTATTGACATATTTTCCTTTATTTTATTCCCGTTGCTTGTAAATTACTAGTGGATATCATCATTTCTTTGCGGTTTGCATTGTGGCGTACCCAAATTCCCCTTTTTTCGAGAACGCCGTTACTGCCTTCGGCCTTTCTCCCTATGCTATCTCACCTTTGGCCGATCCCTTGCACCTTACTCATTCGGTTTGCGTTTCCCAAGTTCATTTTTCTGATGTTTTAGAGTGAATTAGCGGTACGTTGTAGTGGAATCTAATTTAATTCCAGTCGTCTGGGGAATTTTGTCTCCCGTTTGATGCAATTGTTACGGGAAAATCCAAGATGGCGGCCCTGTTGCCAAAAGCGGCTGTCGGCAAGCGTTCCTCCTCCACGCCGACATCTGCCGTCACGTAATCGCGATTGTGTCCTCGCCATTCTAAACTATTTGAGCGAGTTGGGTCAGTGTCTAATGTCGGCGCGACATCCGACAAGGCATCTGAGCGTGAGCATGATTGTCATCCGTCTCCACGTTTGGGGAATAGGATTGACATAGGGCGAAAACGATCATCACCCATTAGGGTTGATAGTGCTATAGGTGTCGTCCCGCAGCGATATGCGTGGACGGTCACCAAAACAAGACCTGGGATGTCGGTGCGGACGTCCGACAATGTCGCACGCCGACGTCGGAAACTCCTCCAACGAGTGGTGGAGAGTTTCGGCAATGTGATGTGTGCTCCCTCTTCCCCCGACGTCGTGTTTCGTCACCGACGTCAGCTGCAATGTCGGCATTATGCACGACATCAAGCAGGTAATCACTGCACGACTTTCTTGCAAACAAACAAACAAATAATTAAGGAGGCTGTATCAACAGCGTCGACAGGGCCGATGTCGGCTGCCTCTTTTCATCCAGCTTTGGCGATGATTTGGAAAGGAGGAAAGAATATTTTTACTAATTTTAAAGAGATGAAAGAAAGAATTTTGGGGGTAGCATTTTCTTTTCAGGAAGGTAAAATAATCCTTGTTGGATACGCCAGCAGTGGATTATTCCGGTGGGGTTGCCAAAGATCCCCCTCTCCCCGTTTATCCTTTTGTCATTTTGATGCTTCAGGCAAATTCTGCCTTCCTAACTTTTAGGGAATGGCCCTATGGGGACGACTATGGTTTTCCCCAGGAGTGTTACTGAGGGATTTCTCTCTGGTAACCTGGTGGCATCACTTCTGCACAGTGCCACAATCATCTTTTTTTTAAATAAAAGGGGTGCAAGGATAATATGTAGCACCCCAGAACTAAACAATTTGGTTCATGGTTCTGCCCTATTTGTTATTACGTTATTTTATGTAAAAATGTGGGCCCAGGTGCCTAGCTACCCACCCCCCTCTCCCATCGCAGCACTGCTTCTGCAATCCTTACCTTGGCGTTGTAAACAAGTTTAGTTTTTGTCCCGTGTCTCCCATTGATGCTTTCGATTTCTTTAAAGATTGTTTGGGTTTGGTTTAAGGTGATTTGGTGTTCTGAGCTTTGTAGCTGTCCCATCAACCGGGGATTTTGTCGAACGACAGCCTAGAATTTCTTTATCTGGTCTAATGTTCCTTTCAGGGCATCTTTGTCTTTCAAGTCTTGGAAGTGAGAAACTGCAGCACGGCTTGCAAGTATCTTCTTCTGGTAATTTGGTGGTTTTACCAAATGTAATTTTCTTTTCGCAGAAAGGTTTGGTTGGCGAGCCGTGATGAAATGGAGGTAATATAACTTCGAGAAGTTTGGGACAGTCCTGACAGTAACTCAATTCCTTTCATGTGCATTGCGTCACTTCGAAGTTTGCAAAGGGGATTGAAGGAAACAGGTTAGGTGTTACGACGTCTATAGTCTTACCTTCTCCTTATTTTTGGCCTAGTGTCTTTGGACAACCCATGGTTCCTATGGTTGTGAACACTAATCGACCAGACACTACCGCAGGTCACTACAGGTTGGAGTCAGCTAATGCTGGTTGCGCCTAAACATTTCGAGCGGGTTAAGGGCGTTAGAACAACTCCTCCTCCTCCCCCTGTTCTGGTTTACTCCTCAAGTCCTAAAGGTAACTGCATTTACTTTGGGGGAAGGTAGCCTACTGATGGTTAGCATGACCATCTCAAGTACTTCAAGTCCTGGGTTTGATCCTTACCCCAGCCACCCTTGGCATTTTTGGTGAGTGAAGGGCCATGTGTTGCCTCGTGTCATCATTGTGGGAGGTAATAATAATAATAATAAGCTAATCGTAGCTCTCTCCTTCTGGCTCCATGGACTAGGCTGGAAGCGCGTGAAAGATACAGCAACTCTAGCTTTTCTTGACCACCTTTTTCCAGACGTGCTAATTACTTTAATTAGGAGAATTGTTTTACCTGAACCTTCTCTTCGCAACCATTTTTCTGATCAAGGGGTTATTGATCCTGATGGGAAGGGGCAATGCTCTGTGCGTGCCCTTCGACTCTAACTCTTATTCCTCCAACGAAGGGGCCCAATGCTGAGTGGATTACTTCGCCCGCTCCGTTAATCCTCCGGGTCAACAAGGTGTACGACAGTCCTATTCCGGTTCCTGTTACCTTTCCAGTTAGGAAAGTGGATATGTGTGGTCATTAAGCTTTCTTCTGAACTCGGATCGAGCCTTATTGATCTTCCAAGTGAGGTGAGGCTCCGAACTGGTGTAAATTTAGGGAATGTCAAACCAACCTGTGGTTTTTAAACCTTCACCTTAGAAATAAATAAGTGAGGCCTTCGCTGAGTCTTGAAGTAGGAGATCAATAGTTTGGGATGGCCCAACAGTTTTAGCCTTGGGGAGGTAGGCTAGGTTGGCACACTGTGTGTAGTGCAGGACACTGTTGGCTCATTCATCTTTATGCCTTCCAATCACGTTTCGTGCATTGGTACGGTATTGGCGACTCGCAATATGTTGCGTTATGTTGTCATGCGTGGGGTTTTGTTTTCGTGTTGAGTAGTACTGATAGAGTAAATAAAGTGAGTTGTACAGCTGTTGCATTGGGATGAAGGAAGTTCTGGGTAGGAATGTAAAAAATATGAACGTAGGTTGTAACAAGATCAGAACATACACGGGCAACCTGCAAAGTGTGTCCTCCCACTCATCTTCGGAAGTGGGAGGAGTTGGTCAACGTCGGTGGTCGAGGCAACGCGACTGTCTTCACTCAGCATCTGTGCGGGAGTAGGACAAACGTCGGCTGTTTTCCGGCTCGGCAAGTTAAATTCAAGAGGACGAAGTCACCAGCTCAGGTTGGCAATGTTTTTTACATAAAGAATTTTGGTGCTATTGAAGGCGTGGTTCTCCAGGTTGGTGCAGTACCAGGTGCAGCAATTCTGGCAATGGTAACCCCTTCTGGCAAGGGAAGTAGGTTCGTGAGGTAGTAACATGGCACTCCGGCCTTTGAGCCGACTCTTACCGTTTCCCTTGCAAGGGGTGGCCTCGTAGTTTTCAGGCATTGAATGTCTCTGGAGCATACAGGAATAATGCTCCACTAGACGAAGCTATTGCAACCTGGTTCGTAGAACCCTAAACACTTTCATCAGTCACTACCTTTGAGACCCTGTTGGCTCACTTGGTGGAAGATTTAGAAAATCTTCTGTGACTGGTTGAAGGGTGGAAATTGAGAAATGGAATATAGTATTTTGGGAAAGTTGATTACCATTCGTAAGTGGGTACCTTCTCAATAATTATTGAGGTTTGGTATGACAGCTTATGTAATAGCTTCGGGTTCTAGCTGACCCTCCTCCGATGGGACAAAGTCGGCACATATTACTGAAGTAAGTATTTTGTTGATAGTAAGAAAAGACATTTTAACACTGCTTAAATAAGTTTTTACTATCCTATAATACTTACCTTCAAGTAGAACCCACCCGCCTCTCCTCTTTCGCTGAGCCCGTTGGTTGCTAAGTGATAATGAGGTATTATGGACGCTCGCCTTGTATTGTAGGATTCAGAGTGGCGCCCCTGGCGGGAGCTATATGGTACTAGATTGCGATCAAATGGTCTATTTGATTAATTTTGAGCAATGAAAGCATAAAATAGCGATTTTAGTACATATTGTGGGAAAATTCCCTGCTGGTCCTTTGATTCCCCACTCTTAAATTTCCCCTTACGATTTACGTGTAACATTTTATAAGCTTGACCACTATTAATTATTTAATTAAGCCCCGCTCGCCAACAATGTACACAACTGTATTGTTGACTTAAAGGTACAGCCCTTGATGCTAAACAATGTTAAGCCTTCGGCCGAAGCAATTATGTAAGAACATCATAACATTGTTAAAGCTGATCTCCACCTAATTGTATCCTTGTTTGTTAGGCGAACTCCTTCTTTTGTAAGCATTTGTACATTCAAACTTAAGCACACCCTATTGTACCGGCAGTCTCCTTAGCCTTAAAATTCTCCCTCTAAATCCCTCCGCAGATATCTTTTTTTGAGACTCTTTTTTTTTGCCAAGAAGCGTCACCCTTTACATGACGTGTAGTTCTGATGGCCGCCATTGTTCAGGGCTAATTGTAAGACAGCAAAGAATTCCTGAAAACAACGGTAGCTATGCGTAGTCCCTAATGGCTTGAACTCTCAGTCCATCAAGCACTCTTACAGTGATTTGTGTTTTCGGGACTCTACCATCATTTGAACTTTAATCCTAACCTACTGCTATCCAGTAAATCCTGCGTGAGATTTAGGGAGAGAATCCATGCCGTGCCAAGCTAGAGAGAGAGGCCGAGCCCCTAA
>JAHWFP010224933.1:0-10745 GCA_023313725.1 Lithobius niger | reverse complement strand
CACGTTCGAAGTCGTTATTTGTACCACTAAATTTTTCCAGAGCAACCTGAGAAGCGTTTTAGCATCGAGGTAAAACCCCAGTCATCACCGGAAGTCAGACTAGAAGTGGGACGGCAAAACTGAAAAGGTTCTCAGATCGCTCTGGACCCAATGTAGTTGTTACAAATAACGACTTCGAACATGAGACAAGTTAAAGCAATATACCGCCTGTCTTATAACCTTACTCCTGCCTTATAACAGCTACGCGTCGATCGCATCCGCGCATTTATCATAGTCAAGGTCAAATCAGACAGTATAGCTTCGTTCCTCGCAGCGAAAAACGAAGCTACTATCTCAGTTGGCATTGCGCCTAATAGACTAGCCAGCGTGAACGCATTAATTGTGCCGTCACAATACGGGATGATTCTCGTATTTTAAAATAGCAATTTATAATTTTCTAGGCTAGTGTCTTATAATTTTGCTTCTGCGATCTACTGGAATAATTAATTTTAATTTTTACCGCATTAGTCTTTTAGATTTTTGATCTCATTGTAGTTATTAGAAAATTAGTACATGTACACACAGAGATGAAACGTCATGATTATTGTAAGCGCACAATGCATCATATACTGCGGGACGCAGTAAAAAAAGTTAACAATTATTCAACAAAAAATCTTCTAGACGCCTCATTTTAAAACGATTTTTTAGCAACGGAAAGACTAACGGTAAGTAAATAGACCTTTGGGGCCGTACTTGATGTGGAGATTGGAGAAAAATGACGCTGGGAGGTATATCCCTTTAACAAAGACATTCTGCGGACGAAAGAGAAGCGTGAAATTTAATAACGCACAATACAGGTACGGATTATTCTGTCGTATGAATTCTGGCTAGTTTCATCACTTTCATTATGCATATACTCTGTAACCATGGGGCGCACGAGAGACGAGGAACTCTGTGGATAATCGTTGAACGATGTTTATTGGTTCAGGTTGCAGCCTAATGATGGACGTTAACATTCTCTCTCACCTTAGACACTAATGACCAACTAATCTCCGCAAATGTGAAGGAGGATGAATTAAGTGAGAGTTCGTGAAATGCTGAGATGACTTACGTTGGGGCAAGGGAGAGTTGGGGGGGGGGGGGGTAACAGAATTCATATTAGTTGAGCCAAATATAAACAGGACTGACGTTGGATGTTGCACGATCGGGAATCATGTAAATGGGACTGGTAACTAGCTAACATTGGGGGACGAGCTTTAGAATAGTTTCCATGGTAAATATATAGTAATACATGAGATTACATTGTTGTTTTACAAAGACATGCAAATGTACAAGTATTGTTGACGTAAAGAGTATTGCCACAACAACAGACCAAAATAAACTAATACCATCTCTTATCACCATACTTTTTTCGTTTTCATTGTTATAAAACTCAGCAATAAATCGAATACAGCATTATTGATGCAGCAGTGTTTACAGTTAGCGAAAATGTTTAGTACTGCAAGGAAAATCAACGCACCTTCACCTACGTGGACAAATTGCGGACGGGTGTAGCAGAGTAGGCTAATTTTATCCGTAAATATTTCTTTTTAGCTTGCACTTCTTACCAAGTGGTATTAGGTACGTGTGTTATTGGCGTACACTTTCTTGGTTGTTTAGTTATTATGATTTTTAAGGGTCTTGTAAGTTGCTGTAACAAGTGACTGTTGAAAAATTTGAGATATCTTCTTTCTTTTTTTATTTTTTTTTATTTTTAAAAGTATAATCTCGAACACTCAGGGCGGCATGTAAATTTCTTTGTCACAACCACATACAGGGCGATTCACAAAATCCTGAAAAATAGGCCTATGAATGTAGGCCTATAAAATGTAGGCCTATAAGTTGTAGGTTTATAAAATTTAGGCCTATACTATAGGGGTGCTACATTTTATGAGGACGTGAAACAGAAGCCTTTGTTCAATCTAATAAAGGCTTGTCATGTGGCGGATTTCCACCTGCACTTGACGGGGACGTTTTGTAATTATGTTGTAACAAACTGCGTGTTGTCAGGTCGTATACGTGTAGTATTACAATTCCATCGTAGCCACCATCTTTGAACGTACAAGTTCAACGTTAGGTTGGAACGTGTAGGTAGGCCTGTGAGACATGCCACCGAAGTACACTATTGAGGAGAGGATTGAACTATAGTGCTGTTTTGTGGCATGGAGGCAGCCAACTCCCAAACCAGTGCAGCAGTCACTGACCAATTTCATGCACGCCATCCAGACAGAGATAGGCCATGTTACAACACAGTCCATAATTTGTTGCGGAAATTTAAGGCAACAGGGTCTGTGGCAGACGACTGGGGAGCATATGGTCGTCCATGTTCGGCTACATATGAAGAAAGTAGGCTTGCCGTAATTGAGTCTATCGAAGCAACCCCTCGAACATCACAACGAGACCTTCCCCAGCATCTTAATACCAACCAAACAGCCATCCATAGAATCCTTAAGGAACAGGGGTACCATGGATACAAACCCGCCACTCCACAACACCTTGATGAGGAGGACTATGACAGAAGACCACAATTCGCACAATGGGCTGTTGAAACCATTGATGGCGATGCCACATTTCTACGCCGTCTGGCAATGACTGACGAGGCCCATATTTCATTGCACGTATTACCTAACAAACAGAACACACGTGAATGCGGCATCACAAACCCATACGACACAATTGAGGGACACCACCAACATAATCCCAGCACGAATGTGTGGTGCGGGTTTGTGGGTTGACGGTTGATAGGACCATTCTTCATTGATGGACCACTAAATGCTGAACGGTATTTACAGCTGCTTCAAGACGAGATTCAACCATCTATCGAGGAGGAAGTCCCGCTTGCCAATCTTAATACAGTATGGTATCAGGACAATGGGGCTCGTCCCCCACTTTGGACGCAATTTACGCGGGATGGTTGGATCAGACCTTTGGTGGCAGGTGGATTGGGAGGGAGGAGGGGGGAGAGTCCTGATTTAACCCGTCTTGACTTCTGTCTGAGGTACAGGGTAGGCGCAGCACTCACCCGGGGACCGTTCAGGAGCCAAGGCAATATATTGTTGAGATCTGTCGCACAATTACACCGGATATGATTGAGGGAGTTTGGCGAAATCTTGATCAAAGGCTTCGCCATTGCATGGCAGCACAAGGCGGGCACTTCGAAAATCTAGTATTGAATTAAAGTGAATGTGGCTTACTTTCATTGCGAACCAGGAAATATCTACTGTTTATTTCCGACATCCGAACAATGTCGGCGTTCAATCTAGCAGTTAATTTGGCTAGCTTAGGCAAGCTACATTGCACTACTACAGATACACTACGGTTGAAAATATCAACGCATTTCAAACTTTTTTAGTTACATGTTCAAACCCTGAGTTCAGGAAATTCAATTAATTTGACTAAATTGTTTAGAGTTTTGATAGGTTTTCGGTTTGGCAATTCAAATGCACAGCAATACTTGAATACGGTTGGAAATATGACCGCATTTCATAACGTTACAATTACGGGTTCAAACCCTGAATTCAGGAAATTCATTAGATTTGACTAAATTGATTAAAGGTTTGAAAGGTGTTCGGTTCAGTAAATTCATTAAATTTAACTAAATTGTTTAGAGGTTTGCAAGGTTTTCGGTTTGGCAATCCAAATGCACTGCAATACATAAATACGGTTGTAGATATCAACGCATTTCAAACATTTTCTGTTACTGGGTTCAAAACCTGGTTTCACAATAAAATGTTGCACAAAGTTAATGTGGCAGGATATTAGATGAGCTCACTAGGCTTGTAGCTTGGGTATAGTAGGGGTCGTGCTTTACCTTTTGAGCACATTTTATTTCCTGGGGAAGAAACTACTGCTCCATTCATTTATGTCGGGCTTTCCACTGGTACAATAACCTAAGGTGCACTGTGCAAAACGTGGAGAAATCGTGTGAACATAATCATTTTATTAGGTCTATATATATATATATAGGCCTACATTTTATAGGCTCTGCATTTTATAGGCCTGCATTATAGGCCTACGTCTTATAGGCCTATTTTTCAGTACTTTATGAATCAGCCTGTATATGTCTGCAACAAGAGTTTTATACACGAAAACATTCTGGCTTGCACAATCTCTTTTCAAATACAACTTTATTACTTTTGGCTGTTTGAAGCTTTCTTTTCAAAAATATTTACTGTCCGCTTCTTTGTTTGCGAATCGAGGTGCTTGTAACATTAGACAGCTGTGCCTTTTCGTATTGATCTCGAACGAGATGCGAATTCTCCTGTTTCTGCCAACCTGCTTGCCTCACTAGTTAGCCACCCTGAAACCCAGATTCGTCAATATATCATCCCGTAATGGTGTTTCTACGTTAAGTAATTAAGTTTATCACTAAAAAACGGCTGTAATTTCATGTGGAACTTGTGAAAAAGCCCCAAAGTACAAATTTACAGTCGAGTAATTAATTAATTATACAAAGTCTTGGCAAAGTCCCCGCCAGGACTGCCGGCCAGGGTAGCGTGAGAGGCTACCATGCTCCTTTAGCGGCTATGGGATGTATTCTGGCTAATTCTGGACAATCTTTCGGCCCCGACGATGATCGGAGGTTTCCCGGATCGAATCCCCGGGCTGGCACCTCCCTTTACCAGATATTTCTTCCTCTCTAAAAATCTGGTAATGTTCAAAATTGAGCCGGTTCAGCCATACAAGCATTAATTGCTTCGGCTATGACTTAAGGCTGTCAAAATTTATAAAAAAAAAAAAAAATAGTTACAACAGGAGCGTGTTGTAACAGAAGCATTTGTGTGTCCATGTTGTAACTATTGCGTCATATTCCATCTCTCGTCACAAGGTTATCTGGGACAGAAGCCATCGGTTTCGTTTCTCAAACCAGTTGATTCAACAATCTTATTATTATTTTTTTAAAGAGTAGTAGTAAGTTTATTCATCCAACACAGATTACAAAATTAAGCAGAAAAGCAAACACTCATTCCACAAGACCTAATGCTCGCGTGTGGTTTGAGAGCAGCAGGCAAAGAAAAACAATTGAACATAGCATTTTTGCACACAAAATCAAAGGTTAGGCGCCAAAATAAAACAACATCGAAATAAAATAATAAAAAAAACCGAGATAAATAATTTTTACACAACAAATTTATGAAAAGGGAAATAAAAGCATAATAAAAAGAGAATTGAAATATATAAATCAATCTCAAAGAAAACACGAGTAAAGAAAAAAAAAAACAATTTATAGTCAATATAGTCAAAATATAGTCAACAATTGGTATCGTTCGAAACCTAGTTTGAATTGTTGAATCATGTAATAGGCTAATAGTCAATACATATAGTAACAAATTGCAGACCCCCAAAAAATAATAATAATAAAAAAAGACACAGAAAAGTTGCAAAACATCAAAGTTTGTAAGAAAGGTAATGGTACGGTCGTTCAGCTCACCAGAGCAGTACAGAGCAGTACCAGATCAGTATTAAAAGGCATCAGTTTTACGCACGCGCATGAACTAGCGTTCAGTCGGGAGGCGAAACATGCAATTTCTACCTCAGTCGACCTTGGCTTGAATTGGCCAACTGCTTCGCCGCTTCCCACTCGTGGAACGGTGTTGCAAGAGGGGATGTTTTTAAAGTCAGCGGCTTGCTTGCCGAGCGCTGAGTTTGCTTGGTCTCGGCTTCCTTCGCTTTACCCATTTTCAAGCTGAGCTTAAAAACGACGTTATTTGACGTTTACTAAGCACAAACATGATCAAAGTAACAAAATCAGTTATTATATCTCTTTTCTCTGTTTTATCGCATTATTATAATAGCGTTTAAGATGATGACAGTAAAGACTAATCAATTGAGCTGCTGGCAGCTATCAATATCGTACTTATCACGCATGTATCATGTAGATTTATCGATTTAAGACAGAAACAAGTGAACACGATAAGTTACTTTGGTTTATTTAGAGTATTTTCTGATTATTTTTTTTATTCAAGACGCGGTAACTCTTCACGAATATTCTACCCCATAAACATTATAGATGACCAGACGGTTTATTTATTTTATGTAGTTTATTTTACATAGTTTATTTATTTTAAGTTACAATTATTACAATCTAACAATTCGATTCTTCCCACAATCGTCCGACCTTTCCCCAATCTATGATACCCCGCGTTCCCAAACTTTGTAACATTTCACATCTATCCCATTTGCAACAAATAGTTGACAATCTTTGTATGGGCGGACGACCATCTACATAATAAAATATTAGAAATCAAGAATACTACTTTTTAAGCACTATTTTTAAGAGTTATCTAAGAACCAACGACACTGCGCATCTGATAAGTGTTGCAGTGTTATTAACTTTTTATTGAACATTAACTTTTATATAAAACTGGCTGACCCCCGGCGTAACATACGCCGGCTAGCTGGTTCCCGCATACCTGAGCGTAACACAGTAGTGGTTCCCGGTTTCCCCTATTGCGTGGTCTAAATATCCCCATCTCTGCTCCCTCTTTGAACCCCTGCTGATTTGTTTTATGGAAGTAAATGTTTATTTTCAATGGAGGACGTTTCTCTGTTCTGATACCAAGCCCAACAAACCCAACAACGGTTGTGCATGCAGTGATTGTTACTCAACCAACTTTGAAACTCTTCCAAGTCGGCTCTTAAGAGCCAGCTTTATTAATGCAATATGTCGATTGTTATAGGCCACTTCTGTTTGTTTGACATTGTCGGTGCATAATAATGATGAATTCGCTTGCCCAACCTAAGCGTATTATATATAGAGATTTTTTTTGGTAGATTTGTTTTGATTTATATTTACCTTTATCATCCCTTATGAGATTTTACTTGTACGTATTTTATTATTCTTTTCTTGCAATTTTTTTCTTTTTACGTGGACCGATAATAGTGGCATCTGAATTTATGCCCTTTTGTATTCCTTTCTCCTTCTGAGAATAAATATATCTTATCTTATCTAAGCATTGGCTTTCCTCCTACCAGATGCGTAGCGCCACTACTACTGCATTTCAGGATAACATCCTTTTCGAAGGTGCAGCTTCGAGACCGCTTTGAGCCTTCTTTATCCCCGCCTGTATGAACATGGAAGAATATAACACAAGTGAACGTTAGAGAAGAGGGAGGGGGGTCCTTGCTCGTGGGGGGGGGGAGGAGCTTTGAAACAAATGATGGCTGATAGTACCCCAAACATGAACATGGAACATTATGACAGAAGAGGGATCATAGAACGGGGGGAGGTGAGTATTAGCGGTGGGGTAGGTGATTGGAGTCACAGGATGCGCTGACTGAGTAAGCGAAGCGAACGAAAATCGGCGTTTATTAACCAGTATGGGGAAACATTTTCAGAAACTCCACTTGGTCGAACATGGACCTACACATGAGCTACCATACCTATACCCAGTGTTGCAAACCATGCGTTAAAACCACCTGTGCGTCAGCTAGTAATTACAAAATCTTTAAACCTGAATAAGTAAACATTCGAACAAGGAAGTACCGACTCAGTCATTATTGTAGTTTGCCCGTCGCCATTTTCCGTCACTGGTTACACCCATCTCATTACGCAAACCCACTTTCCAGTCCCCACATTATAACCAAATAATTAGAAGAACACACCTTAAACGTTAACGCATTATGATGCAACATAAAATTAAACCACTGGCCAACATTAACGTCACATGTTAAAAAAAAATATCTTTTAATTACCTTTTTAGGTTTATTCCTGCTATTAAGTTTTCGTAGGTCAATGGAAATCTTATTAATAATGGTGGGATTACATACGACCTGCACTGCTTGCCGTAATCATTAATTAGGCTACCTGACGAGCATTGTATCTGTAGGTGGAATTCCATAAAAACTGCTTTTGCGTCTCACATTTAAAAATCAACATAAGTAATTTTGGAAAAGTTCACAATGTCTATCAGTTTTTTTTATGAAATACATTTTACATCGTTTGTATTAGATTTAAATAATATTTGTACACTTATTTTATTTTGAACTTTTGGTAGTGTATTAATCTGAGTTTCCTTTGCGTGGCCGCCATACCATAGATTAGAAAGTTAACTAGATGTACCGTCTCACCTCTTCCCATCCTACGCGGACCTCTAGCGGAAGTTGCGGCTACTAATACCTCTGCTAATGCTTTGCTTTCGTGCTGCTTCGAAGGCAAAAGCATTAGCAGAGGTATTAGTAGCCGCAACTTCCGCTAGAGGTCCGCGTAGGATGGGAAGAGGTGAGACGGTACATCTAGTTAACTTTCTAATCTATGGCCATACACTTCAGTACCACACCTCAAAATACTCAAACTAAACTATCGTGTGAGCGGCGTATCTTGAGTCCTGTAAGTATTTTGTGAGCGGCTACGTCTTCCTGGATGGGGTGGCTTTAATCGATGGCCGCTATTGTTTTTGTAACCATCTTGGATATCAACAAGGCACTCTGCTACTGAAAACGTACAATCGATTATCTGTTTTTCGTTCTGCGGAGAACTCAAGATCGGCCGCGGACACTGTAAGTATACATTTAGTTTGCTTTTATTACGCAGCGTATATCTTAAGTAACTTATTGTACTGGTTTTGATCAAGTTATGTTGTTCAGTTTTGGTAAGGCCAGGTTCAGGTCGAATTTCGGTGATACCTACTTTAGTACATTTCAATTCGTGACCGTATTTAACACTTCTAAACTCAAAAAAAAATATTCCATGTGCGTTTTTAGGAAACTGAAGCATGTCTTTCAATTTTGGGGGGCATCAATGTCCGATTTGTTTTTTTAAGATATGGACCGAGTCATCGGCCGTTCTACTGAGTTGGTCAAGCAGCAACTACTTAATTCGTAGTTGTTCGTTTGTTCCCCCTCCTCCCCTCCAACCTCACCCCCGCACACAAATTGTGTCCCGTGCACTGATTTTCTTAATCCATATCGTTCTTTTGCCACTACAAATGATGTTTCCTGTATGTATTCATTGCTAGGAACCTAGTTCGTAAAATGCAACAATTCCGATTCCTTCTTGCCACTGGTAAATGTGACCTTATTTTTTTGTGACCGAGTCCCGACTGACGGAACGCTTTCCTCTTGCCAACGTGAAGGCATGAAACTATATCTTATCTAATCTTAACTTATCTTATTTTATCTTATCTTGTCTATTCCTGACAATACATTTCTTTTCGATTTGCCGTATAACTTACTCAGACGTGACCATGGTTCCTTGGGACGGGGGGGGGGGGGTGATCTACCATCAAGCATGAGTTGTGCTACACAGTAATTAATTTTGCTACTGACACTGAGACCTTATGTTTGAAGTTTATTAGTGCTAAAGTGCGATATGTTTTTGGGTTATATACCTGACGGTGATAATATAGACAACATCCTAAAGATATTCAAAGACACTTAAAAATAAGTTTGCCAGTCAAACTTTTTCAAATGGCACTAAAGGTTTAATCGTTTATGAATTGGGTGGAAGCTCCGTCGAAGAGTAGTCAAAGGTGTTTTCTTGACTGTGTGTCAGAACTATAGTGCCCTCTCGTACAGTTGGTTACGTCCCATTCCATCCTCCTTCACAAACTGTCCTCTTTGAATTTTCCTAAAACACATATTGCTTGGATCAATTCTTATCTTTCTCATAGACGACAACGTGTTAGTCTCAGAGGTTCCACTAGTGACTGGGTCCCCGTTACCTCGGGGGTCCCCCAGGGGTCTGTTCTGGGCCCCCTTCTTTTCAACCTTTTCCTGTACGACCTCCATTCCGTCATCCGATCCTTTAGGAGAAGCTATGCGGACGACCTGAAAATTCTCTCTCCCGCTTTTCTTCACCAAGATCTCCAGCAAGACATTGACGCCATTGCCACCTGGTCGACCAAAAACTGTCTTGCCCTTAATCCTCTCAAATGCGTGGTGCTGCATTTTGGCCATAACAACCCTCACTGCAGCTATCACCTTGGTAAAACTACCCTTTCTACTAACACGTCCCATAGGGACTTGGGCATTTTGGTTGATTCTTCCCTGAAATTTCATGCCAATACTGATTACATCATCGGCAAAGTCTTCAAAAAAGCCCACTACATTCTTAAAACTTTCTCTGCTGGTTCACCTAAGCTGTTTGCTCTCCTGTACAAAACCTTCCTTCGCCCTACGCTCGAATTCTGCTCTCAGGTTGGCCGCCCCTGTTATGCTTCTTTCTTCGCCCGTCTTGAGACTTGTCAACGCCGCCTCACTAAATGGTGCCTTCCCCTCAAAAATTTGTCTTATGATGAACGACTCCGCAAACTAAACTTGACCTCGGTCAAAACCAGGTTCCTCCGGGGTGACCTTATCCTCACTTACCAAATATTAAACCACCTTATTGACGTCCAGGCAGCCGACTTTTTTTGTCTCTCTCACACTTTGACCAGGGGGCATTCCCTCAAACTCTGTGGAAGTGTCTCCTCTGGTAATGTTCGGCACCGGTTTTTCTCAGAACGCGTGGTCGAGGCTTGGAATGCCCTTCCTGTTTCGGTTGTTCTTTCAACTTCGCTTGATGCTTTCAAAAGTCGGCTGGACCGTTTTCTTGCGTAGGCTTTTCCTGGTGGTTGGTCCTTGGTTTGGGTGTGTGTGTGTGTGGGTTTGGGGGGGAGGGGGGGGTGGGTGCTTCTTGGCTTTTGCTTGCACCGTCGGGTTCTCTATTCTATTCTATTCTATAACCATGCGCCGTGGCTGTTTGCTGTGACGTGCATGTCACGTGACTGGGCTAGTCCAATCAGACG
>JAHWFP010224930.1:0-10957 GCA_023313725.1 Lithobius niger | reverse complement strand
GGTTCGGCCCTTCAAAGGAGTGATATCAACAAACCAAAAATAACTAAATAAAATAAATTACAACAAAATACTATAAAGACTAAGCTGAGAAAGATTCGGCCTATAGGCAAAAGGTAGTATCAAAGTGTTGAAAACCAATCCGAATGGTTCGGCCTTCCAAAGGAGTGATATCAACACACCAAAACATTCGCCAACTTAATCTCACCGAATAATACTTTCGACGTTAACTGAAAACTTGAACATTGCTATCAAAAGTAACAATGTTCTAGTTCGAACTATTAATTACTACAACAGTTTACATGTGTACACGTGGCATGCACCAGCCATATGTTTTTCCTCAAGTGTAGCGGACCTTGCGCTGCTTTGTTGGTGTCAATAGACGCCTGAGTCCAGTGTGTAAACAAAACAAGATTTCCCCCCAAACCCACAAAACAGCGTTTCCCCAAAATAACCGGCGTTATCCTGAAAAAAAAAACGGCGTTTTCCGGAAAAAAAAACGGCGTGTTCCGAAAAAGAAAAAAACGGAGTGTTTCGAAAAAAAAAACGGCGTGTTTAAAAAAAACAAAAACGGCGTGTTTCGAAAAAAAAACAAAAAAAAACGGCATTTTCTGGGGAAAAAAAAGGTTAAACCCTACCCCCACCACACATAAAATAAAATTTTTTCACGTGGCCTCTACAGGGCTCCGTAGTAAACAAACAGCAGCTACCATGCCCACGACTCTACGCATTACATTAGCCGAAGAACCATTCTTTTGAACGCCAAGGTCAACAATTGAAAGGGCATACGGTGATAGCTTGTGTGTGGCTTCTCAACGACTTTTAATAGGATACTTTCATTTACGCTGCTGTTCTGTGAAGCCATCCTCGAATAAAGCCGGATTAGTTTTTTCTAAACAGCATTGCAACATGTAACTAACTGAGTATAAGCAGAGAACCCTACGGGCAGCAGTTTCCTATGTTGCGTTAGGATCAGTTGATAAATTGAACAAAAGTCTTAACAAAAATACAAAAGTACCACGCAACAATACTGCTGGAAAACACGCATAGTAACCATTGTACTTCCAATGGTGTTAGCGATAATGACCTTATAGCCTGCTGGTAAGGTCATCCATCCGACGACACTAATAACAGACGAAAAAAAGGGAGTTAACGTTGGTGGGTCGGTTACCGACAACTGCACCTGGGCAAATAACAGACCACTGGTTAGCACATACCCTCAGTGTAAAAAGTGTTCAAAATGTCCCCCCTTTGCTCCAATGTTCTTGCACGATGTTCGGTGCTAGCGTGAACTGCAGCGAGCTGTTCTGGGCTAATAGCAGCACAAGCTTCGCGAATTCGTCCCTCCAAATCAGCGACATCAGCAGGTTGGGTCAGGTACACTTTCTCCTTTAGGTATCCCCACAGGAAGAAGTCGAGTGGACTGAGGTCAGGGGAACGTGCAGGCCACCCGACCGGCCCACCACGTCCAATCCAACGGCCTGGAAAAACGTCATCGAGATGTTCCCTCACAATAGCTGCAAAGTGTGGGGGAGCACCATCATGTTGGTACCCTAGTTGTCGACGTGCTGCAAGTGGTAATTCGTCCACAAACTCTTCCAAAACCCCGTCCAGTATCAGTTGTTTGTACCTAACACCATTAAGTGTGCCCTGGTAGAATATTGGGCCAATAATCCGACCACCTATGATCCCACACCAGACATTGACCCGCCAGTTGACTTGGTGATGTGTCTCCCGCAGCCAGTGTGGATTCTCCACGCTCCAGTAATGTGTGTTGTGGGTGTTCACCACACCATCCCTGGTGAATTGGGATTCGTCTGTCCACAGAATACGGGTGTCCTCGCCATTCCCTACATCCAGTGTGTCAGCCAGTTACAGAAGTCAAGACGGGCCTGGTAATCACGTTCCTCAAGTTCCTGGTGGCAATGAACGTGGTTTGGATGAAATCTGTTGGCGTGGAGTATCCTGCCCACCGAACGACGGCTCAACCCACTTTGCTGTTCAATGTCCCGCGTACTGGTATGTGGGTGTAGTTGGACGTAAGCTATTACTGCAGCCGAATTGGCTTCATTGGTGGCTCCCGCCGTCGGCCAGGTGGATGCGTAGGCTGGACTGATCCTGTTTGCTACTACTGTTTGTGAACTACGTGAATGTATGTATTGAACCAATCGCAATTTGCATACAAATGTCTTCACATACTTAACATGCTTATGGTCCAAATTCAGTTGTTTATTTATCGTCATGGATCATCATGGTCTACTCTACTGTATGTAGTAAATTTCTAATTCATTCTGTAGGTCTGCACTGCTTAGTTCTCAAATTTGCAAATAAATGACATTGAAGGAATTGTTCAAGGTCACGAAACGACTGTGTACTGTTGTACAGTTAGGGGCTGTCCATAAATGGTGTCACACGAACTTTGCCTGTCTAACCACCACCCTCCCCTTGTCACATTGTGTCACAGCTTCTGCAACCCACCCTCGACAATTACGTCACAAATTTCTACAACCCCTCTCCCCCAATCGATAAAGGTTGCTTGTTTTAGGTGATTTTATCCCTAAAACGCAACATGCGGTTAAATGATTTGTAGGCTATGTTTTATTGTTTTGCATGAATGTAATTTTGTTCAACAGTTTTGTCTTTTGGTTTATTGCGTGGTACTTCTGTATTTTTGTTAAGACTTTGGTTCAATTTATCAACGGATCCTAAAGCAACATAGGAAACTGCTGCCCGTTGGCTTCTCTGCTTGTCTTCAGTTAGTTACATGTTGCAATGCTGGTCAGAAAAAGCTAATCCGGCTTTAATTCGAGGATGTCTTCACAGAACAGCGACGTGAATGAAAGTAGCCTATTAAAAGTCGTTGAGAAGCCACACACAAGCTATCACCGCATGCCCTTTCAATTGTTGACCTTGGCGTTCAAAAGAATGGTTCTTCGGCTAATGTAATGTGTGGAGTCGTGGGCATGGTAGCTGCTGTTTGTTTACTCTTCCCCTAGAAGACGTTACCCGTTATTGACGACCACTTTACGTTTTTTCTCAAACTGTTTGGCAGGGAAGCCACTCAAGCTGCACGACAGCATAATGCTTGTAATACACATAACTCGTAAACGAATGATCCGATTTTCGTTCCATGTTTTGCGTTGGTCATGCCTTGCCAATGTCTACAAGTTTCAAATTTAAACAAAGGTTCTACAAAGCATGGTTTAAAAGTTACATGTTCGATGACCTTGAAAGACTATGTCAAGGTCATTGCTACATACATGATTCGTGGGGCCCCTATTCATCTTCGTACCATGCAAGGTTTCACTGCTCTAGTATCAATCAGCTGGAATTGCCTGGGGTGTTCCGTCCTTTCTGCCCCACCCTGTATATTAGTTTGCGCAAACCGTAATTGATTAACTGAAAAAAAAAAACGGCTTCGCCGTTTAGATAAAAGGATTAGAGCTCGTATGCCCATACTCAGAGCTGTCAAGAAACATGAATAAAAACGGATTAGAGTTCACTCGAACACAACGAACTATAATTTGAACTCCAATTCCAGGTAACAAGGATACGTTTTACTCAATGGTTATGTCAGAAAGTGAACACGGTTTGTATTTGAAATGTTTAATGTTTGTGCATGTGCATGCACTTAATTTGTGTATTATACTGGCTTTTTCAAAATTTGTCTGCGTTTTACATTTTAAGTCTGATTCTTGTGAGTGGCTATATGTGTATTTTGTGTGTAGGCTGGCATGTGACAATCCTTGTTCCCAGGAATTGGAGTTCAAATTATAGTTCGTTGTGTTTGAGTGAACTCTAATCCGTTTTTATTCGTGTTCCTTGACAGCTGTGAGTATGGGCATACGAGCTCTAATCCTTTTTTTCTAAATGGCGAAGCCGTGTTTTGTTCAGTTAATTTGTTGGTTTTTTTTTCTCTTCATTTTTATGGTAATAGCTACGGTCTGGTCTATCATGTGTACAGTATGTCCACTGTACACCCAATTTTGTTTGCGAAAAAACGAAACATTAGAAATGCGTATTTCTGTTCAGATTCTGCCCAAGCTTTTTTCCCTGTTTGTTATTTGTTGGCAACACACTAGCGTGTTTGTAGAGTATCAACTGATGGATAGTTGATTCTGCATTGTTGCAAGCAGATGCAGTATTATGGCAAACAATCGCGGTAACAATTCAACTAGCCTCCCGAAGCCTGCTTTGAAGAAGTAAATAAATCGCAGAGTCATGTCGGCCGTCCAATTTTGAGGCCTCAAAATTATAGACTTTGCACCAGATGGTTTAAAACTGAAAGATTAAATCGAAAACCAAGACCATTTCATTTTGGTTCTCGACAACGATTGACTATATTTAATGTAGTCGCCCCGAAGCTACCACGACAATGTTACTTTCCCCGTCCCCGAGCATCGTTGCATCTTGTTCGAGTGCGCTACAATCCGATCTTGTGCTCCTCGCCTATTGTTTCCCCATTGTTACATGTTACAGCATTGTAACATTTTGACATTGTTAGCCGTGCCGCCTCCGCGTTCGATGCCTTCTTAGCTGGACTTATGGTCAACTGAGTGATGGTCGGCCCAGTTCCACGGTTTTGAGCGGAGAGGCGCTGGCAGATGCATTCAATGCCAGGTTTGCCAGTGTATACTCCCTGCCGAGCGGCTCTATTCCGCCAGTGTATGATGTTCCTCAGTTTGTTGGCATGTCATGTGATGTGCCATTTGTTGAGTCGGAGTTGTCTTCTGCACTTAGTAGATGTAGGCAGACCAGTGCGCCTGGCATTGACTGTGTGTCCTACGGTGATCTCTTTGCTCTGGCTGAAAATGGGAAACCTTGCTCTCCTGCAATTTTTTCAGGGTTTACTTGATGGTGGTACTGTCCCTACCTCGTGGATGTTCACGGTATTAATCCCGGTTCATAAGCGAGGCAGTATGCGTTCTGATTTGCGCAATTACCGACCTATTGCTCTGTTGTCATGTGTACGCAAATTATATGAGAGGATGTTGGTGTATCGTCTAAACTGGCACCTTGAATATTACAACTGTTTATCTTCTAGGCAGTTTGGGTACAGAGCAGGTCGGAGTGCCCAGGATGCTATCTTGCTTCTCTTATCTGGAATCAGAGGCGTGGGCGCATGGATAGACTGCTGTTGCTGTGTTTCTCGATATTAAGGCTGCGTACGACACGGTCAGTATTGCGTGGGTCCGCGCCTCACTGCGTCGGATGGGAGTGGGTGCGAACTTAATTGATGCAATCTTGGCGCTTCTGGGCAGTAGGATTTTTGTGACCAAGGTAAATGGTTACTGGTCGAAACAGTCTGTCACTGATAGAGGGCTGCCTCAGGGCAGCTGTCTTAGCCCTGTCCTATTTGCTATTGCCATTAATGAGGTCCTGGTAGAGTTGGAGCTGAGCACCAACATCGTCTGTTATGCAGACGATGTAGCTCTGTGGTTTGGGCTGACGATCCTAGTATGCTTTCGGGTCAGGTCCAATATGTCTTGAGAGAGGTTGTTGACAAGTTAGCTGTGCGTGGCTTGGCTCTGGCTCCTGCGAAGACCGAGCTTATGGTTTTCTCAAGGATGCAAAGTATCAGGTCTGCTGCCCTCAATGTCACTGTTGAGGGAGTGAAGATACGAAGTGTCCAACATGTCAAGTATCTCGGCGTGTTGTTGGCTGGATGCATGGAGTGGGTTGAACATGCAAAATTTCTGCGAGAAAAAGTGTCTAAGAGGCTGCCAATTCTAAAGGCTCTGGTTCATCATAAAGGAGTACGACGTGGCATGGTCATGTCTGCAATTCGGGTTCACATTCGCTCTACTCTAGACTATCATTTACCTTTCCTGTCTGGAACACCACGGCACTTGCGTAGCTTACAGGTTGTGGTGAATGACTGTTTGCGGGCGGTGACTGGCTGTTTAATTTCCACCCCAGTCCAGGCTCTGTGGGTTGAGGCAGGCGAGCCCCCGCTGCTTTTCCGTGCTGAGGAGCTCCTCGTGTCTTTGTGCTTACGCAACGTCAGTCGTGGGAGTCGAAACCCAGTTTCCAGAATTTTGCTAGACTATCTTCAGCTCAATAGTAGGGATCGTAGATCACTGGGCATTGCTGGTCAAGGAATGTCTCTGCTGTCTACGGTGCATCTAGCCCCGCTTTTGGATGTGACCAGGGTTTGTCCTCCGTGTCCTTGGGTGTGGGCTGCGGGGTTGCAACATGTCTTCCGGCCAGGGTCTGCAGATGCCTGTCAGGTATTTTGTGATGCCTCATTCTGAGTAGAGTCAAGAACTGGGGGAATTGGAGTCTGCATCCCTGTGCTGAAGCTCGATGTTCAACGGGCTCACCGGGATGTCGACTCGAGCTTCATATGTGAGCTTACGGCTATTTCTGTGGCCCTTGACACTGCTGCTGACCTGCAACTTCCTGTATTCTCCATTGTGACCGACTCTCGGTCGTGCATTGCCGCGATTGGGACTGCGATCAAAGCATTGCGCTTCGATGACCCAGTGATCTTTTCCATATGTTGGAAGTTGTGGACTGCTTCACATGTTGGTGTCCCAACGTTAACATGGGTCAAGGGGCACAATGGTAACGCTGGAAATGAAGGCGCTGATACTGCTGCGAAAGAAGCAGTGACAGAAGCCCCGTGCGCAGTGTCCTTGGTTCGGTCTGTGCGTTCCTGGAACCACCATCTCTGAATGAGGACTTTCTCCTTGTGGAATGAGCAATGGTATATTTGAACGGCAGTCAGACTTTTGTATTGGTTACACCCTGACCGTTCTTACACGCGGCGCTGGATAGCCTACCTTTCTGGACTGCGCGCACTGTTGCACGGCTCAGGACAGGTCATTCGCTGCCCCCGGCACACACATGGCGCCTTGGATGGTTACGCCAGCTGGCGTCCAGATGCGGAAAAGAAGGCAGGGTACGACATTTTTTGGAGGACTATGTGCTTCATGACGGTTTGCGTGCTAAGCTTCGTAGAAAGATTGGGGCTGCTATTTTACTGGAGGAATTACTCCGGACCAGTGAGAGGAGGCTGAGCATACGTCAGTGGTTAGCAGTGGCTGAGTATGATCAGGCAACCGGTGTGCGGCTGTGAGCCCTCCGACTCTCTTGTGAGATATGATTAGTGTGAGTGTGGGAATTGGGTTGAAGGATGGTACTGGGAATTGTAGTTTCACTATTAGCGCTGTTCTGCTGAAGCAGTGGCACTTTGACTCGAACACTCAATCTATTAATTTGTCAATCACCTGAGGTATTGTTGTTCACTTGTGTAAGATGTAACATTGTCCGGTTGTAATTAGACTTAGATTTAAGGGCGGGCGCATGGCCTAGGGCCAAGGCCCCAATAAAACCAATCCAATCCAATCCGCCTGTCCACTTTTTGAAAATTCTCGTGCGCAAACGAACTCTAATAAGCACGGCCTGCCGGCTGTGCTAATGAAGATACAAAACATTAAAACAAGCTGATAAACGGCATGGTACGCCAAAGTCGCACGAATTAGAAAACAAAAACGAGCTCGTTTGATGCTTAAGGTAAGGTTTAACTGAAGTCAAAACAGCAAAGGGGCACAAATAAACTTTCCTGTAAGGTTCAAGATTTTGCAGTGTTGCTGCGCTGTTTAGTCCACGTGAAACCTTACTGCTGTATACAACCATTGCACACGTAAATACAATTAAAGCCAGAGCTCAAATTTCAAAAATTTTAATGACCAAATAATCGAAGAATAATCTATGGCTCGATAGGCTCTACTTTCTTGGCTGAATTTGCTCAGTGTTTTTCAGTCACATCGTTAACTTCCCATTCATCACCCTATTGATGATACATATATCATTTTTCAAGATTTTCAAGCAGTTTTCCAGGCATGGCATTTCATAATTTCTTTCAAGGACATTTCCTGGATTTCAAGAACTCACACGAATTACCTGTAGAGCTGTGCTAAGCACATAAGACGATTAGTTTTTATACAATTTCCGGCGATGTCGTTTAGCTAATCATTAGCGGATCTACCATGTGCAAAAGTAAAAATGGTAAAAACAATTGTATACAGCAGTAAGGTTTCACGTGGAATAAACAGCACAGCAACACTGCAAAATCTTGAACCTTACAGAAGTGTTTATTTGTACCCCTTTGCTGTTTCGACTTCAGTTAAACCTTACCTTAAGCATCAAACGAGCTCGTTTTTGTTTTCTAATATAATAAAGTTGTTGTGCACATAGGCTGCGACAGGCACGTACTATTTGACTCTATTTACCAGAAAGAATTTTGCATTCTGGTTGGCGCAGATTTTAGACACACGCTAGTGTGTCACGCCAAGTTAGGCAACCATCATCACAACAAACATCACATCAGTTCAATTGTCGAGGTTGTAAACCATTGTAGCGCGACGCCATAGCGTCAGTGTCTAATATCCTGAGGCAGAGTTGGTCACATATCAGGTACTTGGATAAAAATAGTAATGCGGTACAAAAGCTTAATTTGTGTTGAAATCAAGAGCAATGACCCACCTGACAAAAATTAACTCGTGTAGGAATGCCAGCTAAGCTGCTTTCAATGCAAAAGCTAGCTACCTAATTCTAGTCCTCTTATCCCCATGTTAATTACCATAGTGTAATTATTAATCGATACCGAGATAACGGGAAGGCTTCACGAAAATTGGACGAATGGCTGCAGTACGATACGAACTGCATACCTTTTCTGGTTTGGAGCCTAGGGGTGTAACGGGATGGCGCGTTAAGTACGAAAATACATCCGACATAGTACATCGTTAGTATTGTCGACGTCGTCTCTCATTGGACGGCCAAAATTCGGACAATAACAACGTGTATACTGACGTGCGTGCCTAGACACACACTAGTGTAACACGATATATCTAAACAACGTTGCCAAAGAAATTGTATTCACGTCCAATTAACGAAAAATAAATCAACTGTAAAAACAAAGCAAAATTAAACAAAGCCAAAAACCGGTGAACAGGCCACCAAGTTGAGAGTTGTTCAGTCCTTCAAAGGTGTGATATCAACACACCAAAGTAACGAAATACTGTAATACAAATTACAACAAAATTAAAACCAAACCAAAAACCCATAAAGAGATGACTAAGTTGAGAATGGTTCGGCCTATAGGCAAAAGGTATTAGCAAAGTGTTGAAAACCAATTTTTTGTTGACGTGCCACCTTATTACACATCTGCAGGGAAATGGAGTTGAGTCTAATACATAATTACAAAAAAAAAACGACTGATATAAAAAATAAACACCAAAACTGGTAAAAGAGGCCGCCAAGTTCCTAATGGTTCGTCCCTTCGAAGGAGTGATATCAACACACCAAAACATTCGCCAACTTAATCGTACCAAATAATACTTTGGACGTTAAGTGAAAACTTCAACATTGCTACCGAAAGTAGCAATGTTCTCGTTTTCATTTAACCTTCGAACTATCAAACGATGCGATTAACTTGGCGAATGTTTCGGTGTGTTGATATCACTCCTTTGAAGGGCCGGACCATTCGAAACTTGGCGGCCCCTTTTACCAGTTTTGGTTTTTGATATGATAATATTATCTCGTAGGATTTCAACATTTCTGTGGCTAGGAAATGGATATTGACACACACGTATTCCTAAAATATACCAGAACAACAATAAACTTGGACAAAGTACCAAAGCTATACATTTCAACAAAGCATTCGTAGCAATTGCTCATCTAAAATGTTCTTAATGGAAACAGGTGATGGCAGTCATCGTATGTAACTTATTTCTGCCGTGAACTCATTGTCTGTGACGCATTAAGTTTTTAGCAACATCAACGCCGATCAGACTGCAGATGCGCGCCCCACCTGCGCTGGCAGTCAGCGCCGAAATAAGAATCGGAATCGGAAGCTACCGTACACGTGCCCTAAGCCTATAGCGACAAATAGATTTTCTACGAAATCTGAATAAATCCGGTCTAGTAATCGGAATGTTGCGAAGGCCAATGTCTAGCCGTTTGAACGAAAAAGTTCACCTGTTTAAGCTGACCTTAAACACACGCTAATGTGTCGCCCGCCAAGATTAACGACACCATCAACGTCCGTCCTATAAAACGTACGTGAACATGGCGACCATTGAACACTTGTGTTTCACTTTCTTTTCCATCAGCATTTTCTTTTACGGTATGCTGCCAAACAGAAAAAAAAACAAAGAAGACCCAACGTGTACAAAAAACAGTGCGAGAAGTCGGGACCCCAATGAAAGTGAGCAACAACAGCCCAATAGTCAGCTACCAAACAAGTAATCGCCGGATTGAAACCCACTACCGGCTAATATAGGACACTTAAAAAAAAAGTTTAAATGTTGTCGTAAGTGCGACGAAGTTCTAAAGAAGCTAGCTTTAAACAGAACGGAAAGCCAGATCGGTTTGAACCCTGTGTTAGAGTTAGGCTATTTTCAAGCATGTGAGAAAACAATAACAATGAGACGGAAAGGGCTGAAATTTTGTTTGACCGGGAGATTTTGGTCGCCTGACAACATAAAAGTCACTAAAACTAATACTGACTCAGGTTAACGTTTTATCGTTGAAAAAAAATGTGTGAATTACGTTGATATTTGCCCACCTACTATCTACTATTAGTGTAGGCCACTATTGATATAAAATATTCTTCCCTGCGGTGCGGAAAGTTAAAATTTAGCAGTTAGCTGAACCGTGTGACGTTCCTTTGCAGGTCTGGGGATTATTGGAACATACGTTACCAATCAATCTGAATACTGTTTTAAGGGGAGAGTAACTTTGCATTCACTACAAATCTTAGAACAGCGCTTTGTTGCTAGATCAAAACCAAAACTGGTAAAAGGGGCCCCAACTTCCGAATGGTTCGGCCCTTCAAAGGAGTGATATCAACATACCAAAACACTAATTTCTTATCTGAAGAAGTTTCCAACTGTAAATCCACAATTTATTGTGTATTAAGTGTGCATATCGAGTAGATGCAACGGAGATAAAC
>JAHWFP010224928.1:0-10290 GCA_023313725.1 Lithobius niger | reverse complement strand
TGGATGTCCCCATCAAAGCAACTCACCAGCCAAGCTAGATGCCCCCTTCAAATCAGATCACCATCAAGATGGATGTCCCCATCAAAGCAGCTCACCAGCCAAGCTGGATACCCCCTTCAAAGTTGCGGCCTCCCCATCAAAGCAGCTCACCATCCTAGGTGGATGCCCCATCAAAGCTCATCCAACATGGATGCCCCCATCAAAGCTCATCCAATATGGATGCCCCCATCAAAACAGCTCACCATCCAAGATGGATGCCCCCTTCAAAGCAGCTCACCATCAAGATGGATGCCACCATCAAAGCAGCTCGCCGTTCCACTTCGTGGCAAGGGGCTGCGCACAAATGACGCCACACAGTTTTTCCCAAGCCTCTTTTTCCGTCACATCGTGTGACAGCATTTGGAACCCCTTACATACAAAGTTACGTCATAAACTTCGAACCTTCCCCTGCCCCAACCATTCGTTAAGTGGGAAAGTTTTTAATTTTCTAGATTTTTAGACGATTTTTCTATGCTTTTTGTAATTGTAATACACGTTATAGTGAATATATTTATGTAGCAATCTTCTGAAGAAGCGATTCAAAGTCCTGTACACAAGTTTTAAAACCAGAACGAAATCTTTTTTTTTTTTTTAATTTTTTTTTATAACAACTATACATTACCCACCCATCGAGGGTCTGGTATTACCGGGGGGGTCAGTTGTGCCGTCGTGACCTTTCTTCGTTACACTGCTCGGCATTCATTCGAGGCGTATTCAGCTAAAATCGATTTTTGAATGAATATGATGGGCCGCGGGAAAACGTGTCCTCGTAGTCCACCTGCCGATTTCGCTTCTAGATAGGTCTTTGCCGTGTGTCGGAAATTCTCAAAGGGAAGAAAGAAAAAATCTTGGATTTTGGATGGAAAACCATTTTGTCATCATCTCACAGCGAAGAGTGAGTGAAAGAGATTGCTTTTGACACTAAGATGGGGGGGTTGGAAGCGGGGAGGTACTGGGGGGCGGGGAGAGGGGGTACCCTTACTAAAGAATGGCATCTCGTATTTATACGACATCAAAACCAAGACCCTCGAATGGCTGTGACAAGGTTGATAGTATATTTGCCGGAGACGGTATCGTCTAGCTGATAGATATAGACAAGGTTTTGACACTAACTTAATCCGTAGGTCTGCAGTTGATATCCTCCAGGTGAATTTTTTTCTTGCGTTGTTTTTTTTTTTCTGCGTTTGCTAATAAAGTGATTTTAAAGTTTTAAACAGTAAGCGGGAAAAAAATATAGGTTTAAAATCACAAAGCCCTTGTAGGGCAGCAACGGTCAAACCACGGTTCAGAAAGTAAATGAAATTGTATAAAATAACGAAAAGTGGTGAACAAATGTCCTTAAAACTTTAAAAACACTAAGCCAAATTGTCGATACACTGTATATAGGCTTAGACCCTAAACCCAGTACAGTGAAAAAAAACACTCCTGCATAATATCTTACTAGCATCGTACCCGGCTTCGCCCGGGGTTTTCTTTCGCCCGTGGTTTGGTTTGACCCGTGGTTGTATCCCAGTTTTCGGTCGGTGTTTTGTGAACATTATCTGCGACTGGGTATTTTTCTTCGTACCCGAACCTCCCCTTGCGTAGTTCCCCTTTGCTGCACGTAGTTGTATTTGGATGGGTAGTTGAATTAAATACTGCCTTTCCCCCTTTTGCGATATTTGTGCGAATGGAATTCGTATGGTCTCCACCCCAAACAATCCATAAAAGTACCTTTTAGGTCCAGTTAATGCGTAAACATATGCTTAGGGGTACCCCCCGCCCATTCCCCCCCCCCCCCCCCCCCGCGTCGAAGTGTCTTTATTTTCTAAAGAGCATGGCTAACAGAAGCACTGCGCCACAGATGGGCATTGGGCATTCCCCGTTAAGGAACCTCCAACTCCTGGACGCACTGCCCCACACAGACGCACTGCTCCACTCCCTGTTTATCGCTTTGGCTTGTGACGTCATTTATCACTGTTGCCTGAACGTTGACTGAGCTTGGTTGTTGTTTGGGATGTTGTTGTTCAGTTAATGGGTAATCATATGGTTATTGGTCAAAGACGCACTGCCCCACACACGGGCATTTGCCATGCAGGCACTCCTCGTCACTCACAATTTATCACTTTGGCTTGCGCAATCCGTACCGTGTGAAAAAATAACTATCCTTCGTGCATGACGTCATTTAAGCCATGCCTCTGCGATGACCGCGCAGAGCCAATTGTTATTCGAGGCAACAATGTGCCAAATCCAACTTCTTTTCAAGGCAACAACATATACCAGTTTCAACTTCCAGCCCAAGAATTTACACACTCGCCCGTTTTCATTGTAGGGGTTCTCCTCCCGGGGTTCGTCGTTGCTTCATTTCTACTATGAGACGATAACATGTATACGCGAGGCGTATCCCTGGGGCCGTATATATATATTACGTCACACTCGGGGGAGGGGGGGGGGGGGTGATGGAGTTATTGTGACAGTTGTGACGCAGAGGTAGGATGGGGGATTTTTTTAAAATATGGCGTCACAATCTTATACATCACTTGCCGTTCACTTCTTCCTAATATTTGGCGTATTATTAAAATGTGCAACTCAACAAATTGTTAGGAGGCAGGCTTTTCTGCTCCACGCAATCAACTCTGCAATGTTCCACTCGCATCACGCTGCTCCAAAGATACACGAAACGTCAAGAATTGGATAGGGAACAAAGTTAATATCATTCTGTTCTTTAGTAAACGCTAGGGATACAGTTGCTAGTATAGTATATGTTAGCCCTCTACTAGATGGCGACACATGCAATTATGTCTACTTTTGTCTGATTAGGCATGTTTTTGTGTGATTTGGCCTATATATATATTTGTCTGATTTGACCGATAATTGTCTGATTAGGCCTATGTGTGTCTGATTTAGGCTTGTATTTGTCTGATTAGGCCTGTATTTGTCTGATTGGGCCCGTAATTTGTCTTATTAGGCCTGTATTTGTCTGATTAGGCCTTCATTTGTCTGATTAAGACTGAATTTGTGTGTTTAAGCCTGTATTTGTCTGATTAGGCTTGTATTAAGTCTGATTACAACTATATTTTTGATTAAGACTACATTTCTGACTAGGCACATATTTGTTTGGTTAGGTCTATATATTTATCAGAGTAGAACCTATATTTGTTTGATTAGGCCTATTTGCATCAACGGGGATTAACGCAACTGGATTAGCGGTTGTCCATCTCTCCCGTTGGCATAAGCTTTCCTGGATCATCAGCGTCTTTTGGTTTTTCGATAAGCGTCTTACCCAAAAGACGCTGATCGAAAAACCATGCCTGGATGAACCCTGAGCTTTCTTGGGATTGATGTCTTTGGCAGTTGGGCTCCGGATCAAGCCTTCAGTATTGACTGCATTATTGTAACAATTATTGTATTGCATTCAATTGCTGTTCAGCCTATCAGTAATTGTTACCTTCATGTAGTGGTCGTGACGTCATTCCCGTGTTTGATCCAACATTATTACTGCTGAACTTACCAAACCCTGATCATGTAACTGTGAGTCTCAAATTTTCGGCCTGTTCTATTTGATTTCTACAACCGCGTATATAATATTCCGTATGCAAATGTCATGCACCGCGTTTACCTTTAGCCTATACCTTTTGACCCCCGCTTGGTTGCTTGCTTGTTTGCTTGACTTGTGTGTCAGGTGGGCGAGCCGCTTAAACCAAAGGCAATATTAAAACTGAAGGAACCCCGCTAAACGATGGAGTTTGGCATCCTTACTTAAAGGCCGGGTTACCACCAAATGAAAGTCTGCATCATCTAGCATCACGTATACTGTCGGCGGCCTATCTTGAGTTCTCCGCAGAACGAACACAGATAATCGACTATACGTTTTCAGTAGCAGAGTGCCTTGTTGATATCCAAGATGGTTACAAAAACAATGGCGGCCATCGATTAAAGCCACCCTATCCAGGAAGACGTAGCCCGCTCACAAAATACCTGGCAGGACTCAAGATACGCCGCGCACACAACAGTGTTATGTATTTCTCTCTTGCTCACAGCGTGCAAAGGAATGCGCAAAGACATCTCTTTTAATAAAACGAACAAGCCACGTCGTGGCTCCTTAATTATTGAGCGAATATTTGGCAGCCGTCATCGTGGACCCAGGGAGCAAGCAAGCTATAAAGATTAACGATAATACTGCCACTGGATGGCGCCACTGTAGAATGGGGAGGCCCGACCCTCCCAATCCGATCCTGTTTCTCGACAGCCAAATATAGAAAAAGAAGCAATGGAAGAGTTTTAATTCTAAACATGAAAACGAACGGCTGATGTGTTTACTATAAATTTTGAATAGATTTTAGGACGCTATATTAAGGGGCCGTTCAAATTATATGAAGTTACTATTTATTTAAGGAGACTATTTTCGAGTGTGTTTTCCCAATTAATTATGAAGTGAGGCGGCCATTTGCGAGAGGATCCCTTGCCATTTACACCCCGCCACTGCCTTTAATTACCCAGGGATTAACATTTTCGGTGCGGCAAAAGTGAAAATCATTTCAACTATTAGTTCGCCGGCTGCAAGTTTTAAAGAACTGTCTGAAGAACGGTTTGTAACCAGTGCTAGAAAACCTTACAAAAGTCAGTAGTTTTCATTTGGTATTTTCAAGGCCGGTAACATTTTTTTTAAATCCAGCGCTTGGACTTGAAAATCCTTTCTTCAACTGTTATTATCATACCAAGTGTATATAAGCCCTGACTAAAGTTTATACTGGCAGTATTTGTTGATGGTTTCAAGTTTAATTTATTTGCAACTCAATTAAATTGTGAAATTTAATTGTGAAACTTGTAATTGTGACGTAGGTTAAACACATCACGATCGAATGACATAACGGCTAACTAAACCATGCGCAATGGCTGTTTGCCGTGACGTCACCATGAGTTAGCCAATGACAAACGAGAACAACGGCTGTTTGGCCGTCTGATTGGAGTAGCCCAGTCACGTGATATGCACGTCACAGCAAACAGCCATGGTATAGGTGATGTTAAAGGCGGTTGTCACCAACCGGAAGTTCGCAGGTGGCGCCATCGAGTTATGTCTATGCGCTCGCTCACAGCAAGCAAATGAACACAAAGAAATGATGTACCTGGATGCAAGTTATGAAGATTAACGATATTACTGCCACTAGATGGCGTCACGGAAAAACATAAACAATCTACGGTGGCGACATCTAGTGGCAGTGATATCGTTAATCTTTACAGCTTGCTTCCAGGTGCACGAGGACGTAACAGATTTTTTACTGAATGATTATAGATGCGCTTGGGTTGTTTGTTGTTGTGTGGAAAGATATTTCTTTGCGCATTCCTTCGTTTTGCTGCGAACAAGCGCTAGACAAAGCTCGATGGCGCTAGATGAAACAAACTTTTATCTGGTGACAACTTGCCGCTAAGTAAAAATGTGATGTGTTTGATGTTTGTTTAAAGCTTTAACATACGTAATTCCTACAATTATTAACGTATCTATTGTGTGCGCGGTGTATCTTGAGTCCTGCAAGTATTTTGTGAGCGGCTACGTCTTCCTGGATGGGGTGGTTTTAATCGATGGCCGCCATTGTTTTTGTAACCATCTTGGATATCAACAAGGCACTCTGCTACTGAAAACGTACAATCGATTATCTGTGTTCATTCTGGGGAGAACTCAAGATAGGCCGCGGACACTATAGTTTGTCTTCTTTTGCAAATCTTGGTGATTCTGCAAAAAATCCTTAGGATTTTGTGAAATTTAGTTCTGGAATGTTGAAATTGATTTTGCTGAAGTGGTTGGAATCCTGAAAAAGGTAAATTATAAAGTGACTGCCAGTCTCTGTACTGGTACATAGCGTGAAAAAATATTTCTTGGTACCGGAAAACTTAGAGATGCGTACACAGAAGTGTAAAGTGTAAATGCAATACCGTAAATCGTGGATTAAACGCCCATGGGCTTCTGTAGTTAATTTGGAAAAAATAGGGGGTGGGCTTTAAATCAAGCATTATTAATCTTCTAACCTTTCTGGACATCTATTACAGAAAATTCGAAGCTTTTGAACGATCTCTGAAAGACTAATTTTTACATCCTTTTAATTGCTGTGAAGAAGGGAGGAGGCTTAGGTGAGAGATGCCTAAAGGAAGAGTCCACTATTACTACAGGGAGGGTGAAGGGGCCAGTAAACATAGCAAGTAGTACTATCTTTATTCACATCATATAACTTTTAGGTAATTTTCGTAGAAAATGGGCTTTAACTCCACTATTTCATGATTTTGACTTTAAAGCATTTTAAGGGATGGGCTTTAGCTTCAACTGGGCTTTTAATACACGATTTACGGTGCATACTTTAAAACAACAGAAAACAAGACGTTTCAATCGGCAATACCCAGCCATTTTCAAGTGAACAGTTTAAAAACAAACTAGTATAGCTTAAGCCAGTTCAAACGAATGGAATCAAGGAAATAAAGGCGGGATAAAAAGCCGTGTTGTGCTGGACTCTTTATGCCACCTTTAATTTTTTGTTATTTCGTCCGTTTGACACGGCTTAGGCCTAAGCTACAAATTTTGTTTTGAAAATTTTCCCTTGAAAATGTCTGAATATACTGCAGCCTAAGACGTCGTCGTGCTTTCTGTGGTTTTAATGTAGTGAATTCTTTTAGACAAGTAAAGTTTAAAATGTAGAGCTTCTTAAAAATATATGAGAGAAGAAAAACGCTGAGTGAAAAGGAAGAAGAGGAATTAGGTAGGCCATATTTTAGGTGGCGAAAGCTTGCTGAAATAAGTTATGGAAAGTGTGGTAGAAGGGGTGAAGATAAGGGGGAAGCAAAGGATTAAAATGTTGGATGACTTAAAGGAGAGAAGTCTGAGATGGTATAAATTTGAAGAGGCAGGCACGACATAGGACAGAATGGAGAAGGTGATGTTAACACCAGGAAACTTCTCAAAGAGCAGAAAACCAAGGATGATAATTATTTCTTGTAGTATCTACAGCTTGGCTTGCGTAAGAACATTCTACTTATACTTTTTATTTATTTTGAATACTGTACAAGCGTAGGCTTCTTGTTTCTTTAATACTGTGCAAGCGTAGTCTACTTATTTTTTAATACCGTGCAAGCATAGGCTACTTGTTTTTTAATACCGTGCAAGCGTATGCTACTTGTTTTTAATACCTTGCAAGCGTAGACTACTTGTTTTGTTAATACCGTGCAAGTATAGGCTACTTGTTTTTTTTAATGCTGTGCAAGCAAGCGTAGGCTAATTGTTTTTATTACTGTGCAGGCGTAGGCTACTTGTTTTTTAATACTGTGCAAGCGTAGGCTACTTGTTTTTAATACCGTGTAACTGTAGTCTACTTGATTTTTGTTTAATACCGTGCAAGCGTAGGCTACTTGTTTTTTAATACTGTGCAAGCGTAGGCTACTTGTTTTTAATACCGTGTAAGTGTAGTCTACTTGATTTTTGTTTAATACCGTGCAAGCGTAGGCTACTTGTTTTTTAATACTGTGCAAGCGTAGGCTACTTGTTTTTAATACCGTGTAAGTGTAGTCTACTTGATTTTTGTTTAATACCGTGCAGGCGTAGGCTACTTGTTTTTTAATACTGTGCAAGCGTAGGCTACTTGTTTTTAATACCGTGTAAGTGTAGTCTACTTGATTTTTGTTTAATACCGTGCAAGCGTAGGCTACTTGTTTTTTTTTTTTTTACTGTGCAAGCATAGGCTACTTGTTTTCTTCAAATGTTGCTTTTAACAAAGGTCATTATTTTGCTTTTGGCAGGGTAATTATCTGAACAGAAATTCAAATGTGCTGGAGAATTGGGTTCGAGAAATGTTAAAGGGCAATTACATCCATTTTGACATGCATGTTTGACTTTTGGATCACTTACACAATAACTAACCACAAGAATTGCGGTAAGAATACGTTACTTACGTCCGATATAACAATTTAATTACTGCATCACCAAAACACGACACAGAGATCGCCATTGTTTTGCTGGAACGCTCAGAAATTAATGCCGACAGATGTCACTTTTCGATTTCGACTTGCAGCCGAGTGAGATACCTGTATTGACTGTGAGGAGCTCAAGCGTCTGATGGCCCTAGCTGGCTGGCAGTGTAATGGCCATCTAAGGCCGTCAGTCGCTTGAGCTCCTCACAGTCAATACAGCTATCTCAATCGGCTGCGAGTCGAAATCGAAGAGATCCGTCTGTCGGCATTAATTTCTACGCGTTCCAGCAAAACAATGGCGACCTCCGTGTTTTGGTGATGCCGTAATTAAATTGTTATATCGGACGTACGTAACTTATTCTTACCGCAATTCTTGTGTTTAGTTATTGTGTAAGTGATCGAAAAGTCAAACATGCATGTCAAAATGGATGTAATTGCCCTTTAACTAAATGCGGATACAAACGTTGCCTTTTGGACTTAAGTGCCTGAGTGGGGAATTGAACCGACGACCTTTGAAACCAAAGCACGAAGTCCTACCACTAAGTCACGGTTAAGCTTAGTGGTAGAACTTTGGCCTTTGGTTTCACGGGTGGGTCGTGGGTTCAATTCCCTTCTCAGGCCGTCTTAACATTTAAGTCCAAAAGGCAACTTAAATACGTTTGCATCGGTATTTAGGTGAGTTGTAAATGGTCTGTGACGTGCGAACCGAAATGGCCAGGGTATATAGGGGACTCGTTCTGTGTAGTTGATGTGTGCAGGTAGGGAATAGATAGTAGGGAACCGAACCACACAAACTGGTTGTGCTATCCACTCAGCCACTAAACCTTTCCGAAACTACCAAACAAGATAGCACCCTGTACAATCACGGTATAAACTCTCATTAGCTATATCTATAAGCTCCATTGCTCCCCGACCATAGAAGATAAACGGGGCTGGGACCAACAAAACCAATTCGCTAACCCATTAATTTCTCTGACAGGACACTCTTTTTTTTTTGAACTCCGTATTCCTCTCCTCCCCTCCCCACTTTTCTTTCCTCACACCTTCCCACCTCACGTTTACCATAACAACGAAGAGTTTTGTAAAACCTTGATTGTTATCACAAACCGATAATTAATCATTGAGAAGGATGGTGCTAGAGTTTGCTACATAACAGCATCATGCAGAGCGGGAGAGATGTATGATGTGCGGGTCAGGAAAAAAAGTTATGGTTTGAAGTTGAGAGACCAGCCGATAGGGGCCCGAAGGTGCGCCGCCCCGCCGCCGCCTCGCTTGCTCGTGGATAGGTTCCTCGGACGAACCCGCCTGGCGATTTTTTTTCTTTTTTCTTCACGATATTGGTTGGGTGGAGCGCCCATATTTGATGAGGATAACAAATATTGTTGCCGTTTTAATTTTACTGCTGTGTAAAGCATATTTGATCGTTAAGTTTTGTGGGACTGCCTGCACGGTCGGATGAAAAGAGGAAAGTTTGGAGCATTTCTGTGTTTCTATGCTAATAAATAAGAGAAAAAGCACCAGTAAAATCGATATTATTAATACTGCAAGCAGGCGAGGACTATTGTTGTTTGACGCGCACCCAGCATTAGCCGTAGCGTCAGAAGAAGAGAGGGTCAATTTTGCTAGGCAAAACTCATGGGAATTTCCTAGGATCTTTTACACGTCACAATCGACATGAGCATGAGAGATCACGGGGCGTGTCTCGCCCCCCCCCCCCCCCCCCCCCCAGTTTCAAGCGAGCAATCCAAAATACATGGATCATTCCCACTACAAATTGGTTGAGAGGGAAGAAAGGGGAACAGAAAAAAAAACAGTGAAAATCATCCAGCGGTTTATGCCAGCGGTTCAAAAGGGTTCAAATGGTTTTAGCGAGCGTTAACAACTTTTGGTCAACTGACCTACGAAGCCCTAAAGCCAGCGGTTTAGGTTTAGGTTTATTCTGCAGGATGGGAGCCTTCACAGGCCATCTGTCCTATCTTATATTACACATGTTATAGAGCACCTTACAATTACATCTTAGTAGCCGTTTACGCATCGTTTAAACAATTCTTTTTTTGTTGGGTAATAATATTATTTCTTTGATTGGTCAAAAATAAAGTATTGTCTAAACGATGCATAAACCGCTGGAAGATTAAAATTAAAGGATTAGTGAAACTCTGTTTCAAAACGTGCAAAAATACACAAACGGTTGACCCACTTCATCAGCATTTATTAGCCAGCCAAAAATAATTGAGCTCTAGGGTGATGTTTGATGCACCGTTTGTAACAGGGGGAAGGGGTTATGAAACAACCAACGTAGCTGGCCTGGAAATTCTAGTTATA
>JAHWFP010224927.1:15954-36438 GCA_023313725.1 Lithobius niger | reverse complement strand
AATTCCTTCCGAGAACTCTACGCTTCGCTGATCGCGTCGTAAATAATATCGTAGTTAGAAATGCCATCTCCTCAACTTAACAATAGCTGTAATTACGCTGGTTCAATTTACAAAGGAATGTACACAGTTCCGGTCTTCTTTGAAACGGGCCCCTTCTATATCTTAGTCGCTGGAGCCGTTTTAGGTCTGGCATGAATAATGTTTGATTCATGTATTAAATGAATGTATGATATTTATGAAATTATGCATATAATTAATTAACTGTATTGTTTCTGTAATAAAGACTAATTAGGCTTAATTTATCCCTTAACAATTAGTCATGTACTTCCACCACTACGACTACATGTTGGAAAGGTACGGTAAGAATTGTAGATTGTTGGGAAGTGACACAGATAGTTTTTTTTTTACGAAATCAAAACTGAAGATGTGTACGCCGACATGGGTCAATCTTTGCATCTTTTTGACACCAACTCCTACCCAACTAGTCATCCATTGTATTTTCTCGATAACAAGGCTAAACCTGGAGTTTTCAAGGATGAGTGCAATTCATTGCCCATAGAGTCGTTCATTGGTTTGAAAAGTAAGATGTATTGTTATACTTGTAACAATAGTGACAAGAAAGTGGGGAAGGGGGTGCAGAAATCTGTGTTACAGGGTACTGTTACACGTGATCTTTACAATAGATGTCTACGTGATCATGAGTATTTCAGTTTTGAGCAGTCTAGTATCAGGTCCTATCTCCACGAAGTTTACAGCATTGTTCAAAATAAATTGGCTTTATCTGTGACCGACACGAAAAGGTTCGTTGATTGTACAGGATTGGATTCTGTTGCGTACGGTCATTGTACGTTACGAAACAAACAATAAGTATTTTTATTTTTCTGGAGTGTGACAATTATGACTACTTTCAACCTTTTTCGTCATGCTCCGACTTAAAAATACTTTTTGTTTGTGATTTTTTGTTTATTTTACAGGCTTTTGTACTGATTGTAATTTTTGTTTATTTTACATGCTGTTGTGCATATACTTTTGTCTGTAATCAATGGTGGGTGTTGAATGTTATTGGCTGGTTTTGGCTTTTTGTATTTTATTGGTTGTAGTTTTTAGGTCTTATTAAATGTTGCATATGAAAGCTTGTTTCCCGTGTCTTCCTTTCATTTGGTTGTTAGTCTTTGTTGGTAATGGATCTCCACGATGATGAGGTAGCTGAGATGGGGATTTAACTAAGATTGAACAGGCTATTTATTCAGCAGTACCTGAAACATACAGGTTTTATATTTCCCATCAACTAACACGTATAAAATCACGTAAGGATATACTTGGATGGACTAAAAACCGTGAGCTTATTTTTAATGGTAAAGTTGTTACTGGGAGTGATATTGTTGAACTAATGGTACGTTTCTGCCCGTCAAACAAAAAGAAGCCCAAGCCTATAGGTTTTGACGAGTTACTGGTTGGACTGTGCAAAATTGACCCTGCTTTTTTCGTTAGACATCAAACGTGATCACCTATATGAACGGATGTTGTTGGTGACTCGATTCATTTGTTGCACCGCTTTTACCATGGACGGTTATCGACTGTTGCTCGATGCTGTGAAACATCCTTGGTTTTTTAAGAGATTCTTGTTGTTGTTTTTATTGTTTAATTCTGTACTATTGACTTTGGATATTGTACGTATGTCCCAACAGACGACTGAAGAACATCTATCCTCCGTTTGTTCCACTAAAGATGTTATGAACTGTAAAACTGAAAGTTTTATCGCATCAGATTTCCTTTTGTTTTCTTCATGTGATAGTACTAGCGTGTTTGCTTACATGGATCGAAATGGTACGTTCCTCCCCTTTTCACATGATGAATTTGAAAACATGTACATACATGCCAAGTCCATACTTGCGATGTAATTTGTTTGTGTGTCGATGAATAAAGCAGTTAGTTTTAGTTTGAATGGTTTCCTTGTCTATTTCTTTTCTGATATTCTGATACTTTCAAATGTCTCAGCCACTCTGAGTACTTTCTCGTGTTTTCAATATCTAAGAGGGGTAAAGAAGGGTAAATACAGTGAGGAGAGTAAATGAGGGTAAAGGGGGTAAAGCCATGAAAATGTGACGTCATTTCCGGGTAAAAAAAAATGCGTTTTTTGACGTCATTTCCGGTTTGTGACGTCATTTATTCAATATGGAGGATCCAATATGATGGACCGGAAATGGCTGTAGTACTTACACCTTCTTAGGCCGGAAATGACGTCAAAAACCGGAAATTTGACGTAAAAAAAAATGACGTCACAAACCGGAAGTGACGTCACGATCCAAGATGGCGGTCGAACCGGAAGTGGCGTGGTAAGTACGTATTTGCTACTACTGGTAGGTTCCGAGTAGTAAAAGTTATTAACCCAGTAACTTATCAGTTAGAAAATACAGAAACGGGTGTGCTCGATAAATATTACCATCATTCTGACAACTTAAAATGTTTAAATGAAGATGAGAGATGGGAAACTGATTCAGTAGAATATTAAAATGATTTCATTGCCTTGTTAATTGTACACAATACAATAATTAATTTAATTACAAGCTAGTAGTGACACTATAGGCTACACTGCTAAGTCATTCACTGTAAGTTTCGTCAGTAGAAGTAGTTTCTAAGAAAGAAATGAATTTTTGTTCTTTTAAGTTTTTTTGTTTGTTTTAGGAAACGATGAAGGTTAGGTAGAAATTAACTTACCTGTAGATTCGCCTTCAGAATTTAAGGCACGCAATTGTGGCGGACTGCTGGAGGGATAGACATTAGTGCTTGAACTTTCACCATCATTCGGATGTTGTTAATGATCATTATCTAACCCGAATTGTTCGTAATTTTCAATAACTGTATTCACAAAACGGGTTAAATTTTCGCCATTGTACTGTTCTATATTCTGAAGAAAGTTTTCGACGTGCACATTTGCGAAAAAACACCTGTAGCATTTTGAACATTTTTACCTTACGTGGGTCGTTCAAGAGTTGTGTGGTACGAATATGCCAAGCACGATGAACTTCGGCATGTGTTGGCATTGGAATTTCCTGTGGTGGAGAGTGATTTTCTGCCATGGTTTAATTTTTTTTCTCCCTGATACAGCCAAACGAAACATTGAATATCTTGTCTAAGCAAGGGAAGGATTTCGAATGAATGCACGTAATGAGAGTAGTTAACACATGAGCATTGTTATGTATTGAACAGCTATTGTTAGAAACGTGTCACACCTAGCCTACCAAATCATTGTTGAACCTTACTTATAATTTTTCTTTTATTAAGGGAAAATGTATGCAATCACAAAATCGCTTCTATTAAATTCGCAACTTTTATGGTTTGTTTGATTTAAGCACGTTGTCTGTGAATGTTTTTCTGTGATTTTCTGTGGGTTATAACTTAATTGTATAGAATTCTAATTAATTGGCTAATTGTAGCAATTGATGGAAGGGCGTTCATTGATTTTTAATGAAAAGAATTCTTTTAAGTCGCTAAGATTGCTTTCTAACTTGACACTAAACGAATCCATTTTTTGTATTTTATGTGGAGTTACAGATTTTAATATGGGAAAGAAGTCTTCGGACATGACAATATGGCCCAGTTGTTTACTAAATATGTGTTGTTGGCCACAATGCGTAAGATCTGTGGATTCTAAACCTGTTGAAGGGATCGCTTATAAAATGTTAGCGCACGCTCAGCAATAGCAGCTTATGTATTGTAAATCCTATATAGGTCATTTCATTTTTGTACAGTATGCTGTTACTTTTATTCTTGTTGTTGTTTTTCTTCTTCTTCAGTGTTATAATTAAAAATTCGGGACGAATTTTTCCTCGGGGGGGGGGGGGGGCGTCATGGTACGGCATTAATTATCATACCATTATTTGGTATGTTAGGACCCCTGTTGCCAGTGATAGACCAAGGGTACACGTAGGTTTCTTACGTCGCTTTATCTTACGTCGACTTGAACTCACATCGCTTTAGGAGAGAGGTGGTTACACGGAGGTTGTAGTTGGAGTGAGTTAAAACGACAGCGGGGGTTCCTGCGTCGCGTTTATCTAATCCCCCCATCAAGTAAATCCCTCTTTATTGCGAAGTCCCCATTCAGCCAGCTGGCTTTCGACTTCGTTTTAACGAAGTGACGGGTTGCCGTCCTAGTTTCGTGACGTTTCAGCGCGCTCATTTCAACCAATCAAAGGGAAGCAATCCTTAGAGCGACGTAGAAAATGGGTTTTAGGTGGGTACACGTAGGTTGTTAAAGCGCTTCAACTCCTTACGTCGACGTATCGAGGTGGTTTGAGATAAAGCGACTTGAAATGGTTTTAGGTGGGTACACGGAGGTTCTTAAAGCGCTCTAAGCACTACATCGACGTAAGCTACGTCGACGTAAGATGAAGCGACGTAAGAAACCTACGTGTACCCTCGGTCATATTGAGCTTAGTGCTCCCTTGAGCTATTGTAGAGTAACCTTAAGATGTTAGTCACACCCTAAGATGCTTAGTGTGCTCATATTATACGCTAAGTAGTGCTAGTGCACCTTTATTATATAATTGGGCAGAGCTATGTATGGTTCATATCCAGATGTCATAACTATGGTTGTATGGTAGTCTGTACAGTACACCTGTATGTAGGTGGAGCCATAGTAGTGTGGGTGAGAGGGTGAAGTGCTGTGGGGACACCTTGTGTTACATCCTGGTATTACGAGCTGATACTTAAGCAACACTCCTGGCCTTAGCTAGCCAGTTCACCTCTGGGCTCCAACCCAGCAACACTTCTCTCCTCTCCTCTACAATACTGGGGTGCTGAAGCCTTCTAAGCCTCCTGAGCTACTAAACCACTGTACTGCCCGCGTGGACCTGAATAAACCTACTTCAACCCTAACGAGTCTGGTTATTTGGGTGAGGACTTGGATTGCCTTCTTCATAACCCGTAGCAAGTGGTGCACACACTTTGCATTTATACTATCAATGATTATTGTACTGCTATGATTCTGGATACCTACGTGGTTTAAAAACGTACACTTTTGAATGTTTTCGAGAATATTGTATTTCTGGCTACAGAAATTATTCACGAGTAGCCTCAGTTGACACAAAGCTTTTCTGTGTGTAGGAGCTATTTTTTGTTGGACTTTAACGGGTAGGGGTAGGGCGCCGGGTAAAGCCTCCCCCCCCCCACTCCGCGGGCGGGGGGGGGTAAGTAATCGAAATTTCCGCTGATAGTCACTCCAGGCTCAAGAAAGCTTACTTTTTGTTTGTGGAGGGGCCCAATTTTATTTTCGGTAGTTGATGAAACGTGAGAATCAAGATATTTTCAGGGTCTTGGGGGGGGGGGGGACGGTTATCAACATTTTGCCGGTTATGAAGTCAATCTACCCCCACCCCCACCAACCCCCATAGACAACGACCGATCCCTTAGCCTAAAGGAAATTAGACCATCATTTCGTTTGCTTGAAATTCGGCAAATAAAAAAAACAGAGTATTTAATCTAATAGCATTAGAGTTAACCATTAGAAAATCAGACTGGTTGTAAATTTTTGATTTAGAATTAGATCGTAGTATCTAAGTAAAATAATTGAGGTATAACTGGTTTAAAAAAAAGTTTTTCTTCCATACATATCTAAAATTTCATCAAACCACTGCATAGAAAAAAAACGTTGGAAATAGTAAAGATTTCAGTTTTTCAGCTTGTCTAGTCGTAACACCCTCAATTGATATTTTATCTGCTTATTATATTACTTTATTATATTTTGATTCGGCGAAACTACTAGATCTAACTAACTCCGTCAAAGCTTGACACGACGTCCGTTAGTTCCTGGTATAACGAGATGCAGCACATGGCGTGTTGCGCGTTATTCGCCAGCTGGCGTTGCGGTCGGGCATTACAGAGAGAAGCATTGGGCAGGCTAGCGGTGTCCTATCTGTGTAGGGCGATTGTTCTCTAATCTGTGGTCAGCAGAACCCAGACAAGTCAGTCAGTGACGTCGCAACGAATACAGCAGACCGAACAGGCGTTTCACGAAATGCGGTCTTTCAAATCAAAAAGGTATTTGTAACCAGCGTTGGTCATTTTACGTCGCCAGCCAAGAAGCGTCCTAACTCCGTTGGTACTCGAACTCAGCTAAAAATTTACGATGACTTTACACTTTCGGCAATTAGGCAAAAGATTCTCTCAGTTTATAGACAAGCTATAGTTTCCACAGTTAAAATGATAAACGATGACGACCATTTGCCAAATTTTGGGCGGACGGCAATGGGCGTCGTGAATTGCTTGTATTATTTCGACGTGCACGAAAACACTACGACAAATACCAAATTGAACAACTTGCTTCACGTCATGGCTATACTGTGCTGCGTTTGCTTCACTGTGAGTTAAAGCGTATTGAACTGTCATGGAGCCAAATAAAGAGATTTATTGCTGCAAATGATCGAACATTCAAACTTATAGAAGTCCAGGAACTTATACCGAAAGCACTGTCTGTGGTGACAATGGTAGAGTGGGCCAAACTTGAAAAGCACGCTGAGAATGAAGAAGACAACTTGTGGAAAAGAAATGGATGGCTGACATTATTGTGGCACGAATCGCCTTTGATGTCAACAATTCAGATAACAACTCCGAAGTTCAATAAATGAAGTCAGACGGCTCTGAGTAGAACTGAAGATTTCTAAATATCGACTACCGTCTGCTTGAAAACAAAAACTCTGTTTAGAGCTAAAAACAGTCCTATTCGGGACTACAAACTCTTACAAAAGAGAAACTTCTTCCTCCCCCCCCCCCTCCCACCCCTTTTCCAGGAGAATTAAAAATATATTTAACTCAATTCTGAATAAATGCTGTTCACACTAAAATCATATATCCTCTCCCTATTTTTGCTGCATCCTATGGTACCATAACGTTTGCAATATTTACAAAGGCTTGACTAAATATAACAAAACAGTGTCACACAGGAAAGCCACTGAAAATAATTTGCAACATTTATATAAGCATGACTGACTGTAACAAACCCTTGTGATACAGGAAAGACAAAATGCAACTAAGCTCTGAAATAACCAGACGCCAAAATAAATGTATCTAAATACATATTCTTAAAGACGCTACCTTTCACGTAATACTTTCCTACATCACTCAGCTTGCAGCAATATGTTATATCGTAAAGCCATTTTTGTCAAATTTGTGGAAATATTGCTAGGCTATTCACGTGTTGGTTATTGAAAAATATGGTGAGGGCATTTACTTAAAAAAAAGTTATTTAAACATTATCAGTTTAAAAAAATTAATTTCAATAGCATTTTGAATAGTGCACAAAAGTAAAAGCCGTGGAGAATCGTAGCCTACTGTTGGTATATACTTGGATATTTGAAAGTTAAAATCCACGAAATGTCTTGCCTGATTTTATTGGGCTTCACTCCAAAAATAGGGCAGAGATTGCAAGTGAAAATGTGAACTGAATCCGACAATAGATTCAAAAGTTATTGTGGACACAGACAGACGGACGGACACCAGCAAAGGATAAGAAGCTCATTTAATCTGTTTTGCACCGCACGTCACTATGTGTGAAAAAAAGTCTAAAGGAGCTGAAGGCCAACGACAGTGTCAGGTATAAAGAAAATATTCATCAGCATCAGTACAGCCGAGCGCGTAGGGATACAAACAAACGAAAATAGTTCGTAAAACTACTCTCCAACTTTTCCTCCAGTCAGAAGTTCAGTGCGGTTTTAGTATAGCCACTGGACTCTACAACAAATAAAGATCAAGTTACATGTTTTCAATAGATCATGAAACTCGTAGATTTGGCTACAATGTTCATGTTTTCATTTAACGTCCAAACTATTATTTGGTGCGATTAACTTGGCGAATGTTTTGTTGTGGTGATATCATTCCTTTGAAGGGTCGAACCATTCGGAACTTGGCGGTCCCTTTTACCAGTTTTGGTTTTTGATATGATATCACTTCTTTTTTTTTTAATTGTGTGTTAAGACTCAGCTCAACTAGCGTGCAGATGTGTAATAAAGTGCCATGTCAACAGTAGCTTGAGTGGTAATTTTTGTAATATTTTAATTTCATATCACTCCTTTGAGAAGCCGTACCATTCTCAACTTAGTCGCCTCTTTATCAGTTTTTGGTTTTGTTTTAATTTGTTTTTAATTTTTTTTTATTTAGTTCATATCACTCCTTTGTGAGTCAAGCAATAATTCTCAACTAGGTGGCTTCTTTACCAGTTTTTGGCTTAATTTTGACATTTTGTTTGTTTTTCGTGAATTGGACGTAGACACAATTTCTTTGGCAACGCTGTTTAGATTTTTGAAGACACACTATAGCGTGTGTCTACATACGCACATCACTGTACACGTAGTCATTGTCCGAAGTTTCGCGGCCCAATTAGACACGATGCCGACAATACTAACATTGGTTATAACAATACTTTCGTAATTACGCACCCTCACACGCCATTCCCGTTACACCCCCAGGCTGTGAACCAGAAAAGGTATGCAGTTCGTACCGTAATGAAGCCATTCGTTAAATTTCATAGCAGGAAGCCTTTCCACTATCTCGGAATCGGTAAATAATCATCTTATGGGAATTACTATAAGAAGCAGAAACTAGTAACACATTTGCAACGTTATTGAGGGTCAAATTTTGCACTGAAAACCGCTTAGCTGACATTCCCATACAAGTTAATTTTTTTCAGGAGGGTTATTGCTCTCTATTTTACCACAATTTAAGCTTTTGTACCGCATTATTATTTTTCCCCAAGTACCTGAAATATGCCAAACTATGTTTCAGGATATTAGACACCTACGCTATGGTGTAGCGCTACAATGGTTTACTTCCTCGACAATTGAATTGGCGTAATGTTTGTTGCCTAACTTGGCGTGACACACTAGCCTGTGTCTAGATACAATTCACAACGTTTGTTTTCTGATTATATATAAGGTAAATGTGCTGTGATCGAGTGTTGAACAGTGGCTCTTTTTAATGGCCCCTTTACATGTAATGGTTTTCCTAAAGTATTAAATAGTGCTTTTGAAATCCCTGATTGAAGGGCAATTTTACGTCTGAAATTCAGGTGTATAGCATCTTTGCAAAGACGGCTTGGACTGTTTAGAATCTGCTCATCCAAGATATAAAATTGCTATTGCTGGTAACGGAAAGTCTCATAACGTGATTTGTTAGTTGTACCTTTTTCTCCTCATTTCTTTGATGTTATTTGATTCTTAGGAAAAGGCAATGAGTGAAATCTTTGCATTTGTTTGTTCGAATTTTACTTTGGCACGAAATAAACTCAAAAACCAGTACTAACACTTTTACCAAACTGTAAGCAAACAATTGTTTTATTGCAAATTTTCGAAATATACTGTTCTTTTTTCACTTTTTCTAAGGGGCAACTACTGGAAATGTAAGCCTAAATGCAATAGTTTATTTACATACAGTACACATTAGAATCGCACACACATCGATCTCACTACTCGTGTGTTAACGGTGCTACCATCTTTCTGTCAGTGTTGAAGATAAGAGGGACGAAGATTTTCCATTTAGCTGCTAGCCGAGAGATGAGTGTAGGTTCGATGACTTTGGGGGTATGGGAATAGGTTGGTTTGTGTAGGTTCATTAGAGAAACATTGTTCATTTTGAAAAGATATATCGCTATGTTCTCAAGTACCGCAGGTGCAGTTTGTGCTTCGTGTTTGATTTTAAGAAGAGATCTGACTCAGGCCAGTTGATTCTGTCTTTGGCCCTGGAAACGTGGTTATCATGCTCTTCAAAGGCTTTTTAAATTATTCCAGCACCCATGTACAGATCCTTCTTTTGGATTCGCCTATGTATACTTGGTCACAATCACCCACAGGGCAGCATACCCCCCCCCCCACTCTTTATTTGGGGCGGGGGAGGGGAACACTCAGCAGCTGATAGTTCTTTTTTGGTTTCGTCTATTCTGGCTGAGACTTTTGGCTAAACGACACATTTGGGTTTTGGTTTGGCTCTTTGGTATTTAGACCCTGTTGGGCATCTGTGACGGGTTTTCATCTGGAGTGCTTCAACATAGTCATATCTGCTTTGTTGTTTGTGATGGTGATTGTTCCTGGTCTTTGCTCTCAGGATTCTGATGCCCGTTTTTCACTTTTGTGTTTTTTTAGGAAGTTTTTATGGTTTCGAGTTGTGAAAGAAGCATACAATCTCATTTTGCTGGGCTACCCCTCTTGTGAAAATAACCAAGTAATCTCAAGAGCGAGATATTGAAACCCCATTCCAAAACACCCGCTTCAGATACTGATATGCACAATGCACAGTGTGTGTATGTAAATAAATCATTGCGTCTAGGCTTTCGTTTCCAGCACCTGCCTGGTGAAGGAAGAGGATATACGGTTTTAGTTTTTCCCCTGAAAACTGCAATGAAGGACAATATCTTCCGAAAATTCACAGCAAAAAGCAATTGTTTACTTTCACGTCGGCAAAAGTGTAAGTACTGTCTTGTTAGTTATACTTTCTGGTGTGTCTACCTTGACATTATTTGAGCCCACACAAAATATAGCAGAAGTCTGGTATTAACACGTTCAGTATTTAGGGGAAAGTTTTGTTATCTGTTGCACTGTAACACCAGGATCTATCCAGGTTTTAAGTTGGAAGCTGTTTGCAGCATAATGCTCTTATATAGGCATTAGGATAATGACCTTACGGATAAATCCAGAATAATCAGTGGGTTATCCCTTTGTTAATGCACGGTGGTGACATCACGCCAACACATCCCAATGCTAAAAGTGTAGCCGTTATATACGGTTAATCTGAAAACCCACACATGTGACCGTGGGTTAATTTTGATAACCCACACTTTTTTCATAATCTAACACTTTTTCCGCGCTCTACACAACCATGTGACATACTTTGCAAAACTACCGTACACAACATAAATTCAACCAGCACACCCCATTGCAACCAACATAAATAAGCACATTTGCAATCTGCGACATTTATCGTACTAACACGAAAAAAAAAACCTCGCGTAGGCTACTATGCTAGGACCCCACCCATGGATGAATGGCCCAATCTGCCAACCTTTCACTCCGACAGTACTAAAACTAGGCTACCGACACTTGTAAACACACCTAAAACATAAGATACTCAAGCGAACAGCACATTTGTAATCTGGCGACATTTTCCGCACTAACACGAAAAAAAAACCTCGCGTACGATGCTAGCCCACTCCCTACCCCCATCCATGAATGAATGGTCCAAGCCGGACCTGGCAACCTTTCATTCCGACGGTACGAAAACTAGCCTACTGACACTTTCTAAACACACCTAAAAACCTACGAGACTCAAGCGAATAGCGCATTTTATTCGCTATATCTTATTTAAACTAATAAAGTAAAAAAATACGTTTTTACCTTAAACACAAACGTCGGTGACTGGGACTAGATATAGGGACGTCCTCCGTACGTGAGACTTTCGCAGACAGGAAGTTTAAACCGGAAGTTTGACTTCAGGAATTTACATCATGATTCACAAATAAAATTTTCAAATAAATTTTTTTTTTAATCTCAAATAACTAGATATGTTGGCTCGACGTCACACCTTAGCATTAAAACACATATCCGTGAAGTAGACCCGGTTATCCCGAAGTAATTGATCGTCTACTCGAAACGGAACAGTCCAAAGATCTCGGGGTAGCAAAATCGAACTCGCACTAGCACGCTCGTGCGATTTCGCCACCCCTCGATCTTGGACTGTTCCATTTCTCGCAGACGATCAATTATTTCGGGATAACCGGGTCTACTTCACGGTATCTATTACTTAGTGTCTAGTGGGGTGTCTCGATAAATATCTCTTACAATGTTCTAGTTTAATTTTCCAACCTACTGATTTTTCTGGTTTGTCACCTCAATTAGCCTCGAATAGAGTTGGGGCTGCCTTGTGTAGCTGTCCAAATGCTTCTTTGGGAGGTTTTTCTCATTTGGTATGGCCAATGTACACTGTGGAATGTGTATTTTTTTTGGCCGATTTTAAATGTTGGAAGACTTTGAAGTTACCATTAAGTTGAGGTTAATGTATATGTCATCAGGAGTATGTTTAACAATCTCTGCATCTAAAGATAGATATCCACGGTTTGGGCTTGGCAACCTTTTAGCGTACGACTCATTTTCTGTTTTTTGTTCGATATAGTTTAGTACTTTGGTTTTGTTTTAAAATCGCATTTTACAGTTTGGTCACAAGATACAGTTTTTTCTGGACATGAGTCTGTCCATCCATTGTATATTAAGGAGACGAAACATGGCGGATCGTTTGGTTTTTTTAAAAAAATGGTTGGAGGGTCGTGGTGAGGCTACCCTCCTGTTCATTTGTTTCTTTATTATGAACAAATTTTTCTTCTGTTTTACTAGAAAAAGTTTCCTTTGTTTGTATTGCATGTTATAATTAGTGACATTTTAGATTTAAAGCATTTAAGTTGAATTCGTTTTCCAATCTTGTAATGTCCAACGAGTTTTTCATAGCAGTTGTTAAATCTGATATATTTCTTCTTCCTTTTGTAAGCATCTGCATTACGTTTCTTGTATTATTACTTCCCCCACATGGTTCATATATCGGCGTGCTAGTATTTAATTTACCCATTTATCTAAGAATATAATGTCTCACTATTTTCTTTGATTTATTAAAATTGTAACGCGTACCCATTCGGCCATTTTCTCTGGGAAATCCTGATTCGCCAACCTTTACCCTGGGTGATGACGTGTTTAACCATAGATTATAAAGTTAACTAGATAAACCGTCTTACTTCTTCCCATCCTACGCGGAGCTCTGGCGGTAGTTGCGGCTACTAATACATCTGGTAATGCTTTTGCCTTCGAAGCAGCAGAAGGCAAAGCATTAGCAGAGGTAGTAGTAGCCGCAACTACCGCCAGAGCTCCGCGTAGGACGGGAAGAAGTAAGACGGTATATCTAGTTAACTTTCTAATCTATGGTTTAACTGATGTCATACAAATCATTTTCCATAGTTTTACTAATAAGTGATTTTGGAGACCTCGTGATTGGTGACATGTACAATAACTATCATTACTCAGTAAAAAGGCCGAATCATCTTGTACTTCGTTATAACAGGGTTTCGCATACGGGCATTGGCATTACGATCAAGATTGAATACAATAGACCTCCAATAAGCGGGCATTTCTTGTCCCCCACCGCAACCATTTTGTATTGCATGTTATATGAAACAGCAACCAACAAATTATTAATTTACTAGCGTGTTACGTGTTCTTTTTCCTGCTGGTTTGACGTAACATTTATATAGTTGCTAGAAAAATATTAATTCTAAATATACTCATTCTGGTTACAGCTATAGGACGAAAAGGAATTGAAAGGATTCAAATACAAGTCACATTTATTGTAGGCCTCAATTTACAACAATTCTGTACAAAATTCATCCAATAACGTTCCAAGTAAATATTAAGGACTAATTTATAAAAGAGGCTACGTTAAAATTTTGAACACCACAATTAAATAATCAAGAAAAATATTAAAGGTTAAAAATGTATAACTCCAACAACCGGTGGTTGCTGCAAATCACGCAGTTGTCGAATTCGACTTGCGGACAAAGCTTAGTAAAGCAGACGTATCGTATCTTCCTGCACAAACGATGGCGCAGAACTAGAAACCGCAAATTCGACACCTCTTGGGTAGTTGCTGTTCACTGATTGTAGCATCGATGTACCTCAGTAAAACGGATGAAAAATTGTAAAACACACATTAGCATTTCGACAAATATTTTTCATGCTTCGCACGGACCTTGAACATTAAGCAAACGCAGGGGTGTTTCGAAATACAAGTCTAGTTCACACTTGAGTAGCCACACAATTGTAATTACGGTAACTCTTCGAAAATGGCTTGTAGTGAACTGCATGTACACAGCAAAACTCACCTTGTATTATGGAAAGGTCCACAATAAGACGCTAATGAGGCACAAAATATAAACTTTTAGTTCTTTGTGTTGAAACGCCCTCGTAAAATATTCAAATCGCATTTACCATGATTTGGCGACCTTGCTTTTACACCGGTCAACATAATTAAGTTTCTATTGCTTTCTTTTAAGTTGCAAGGTTGAACGTCTAGTCGTAAAAGTCATAAGCTTTGAATAAAATATTTCATAAAAACTTACGTTGGCTTGATAGTTCGTTTCGGCGGATAAAATCCACAAGTAGCAACAAAGACGTCCAACTGAGTAGAATTCATTGGTGGGGCGTGTCGACTCGCCCATACCAAGTACTGCGGGAAAGCATCACAACACAACGAAGGAGACGCTCAAACAGCGTCCGGTGGCGTAAAACGTCCAGGCCGCAAACACCCGTCGGAGCTCTCGACCGTTTGCTAACGTCCCTTTTTATGTTGGACGCGCATGCGCAGAAAACGAAAATCTGCATAGTATTTTAAACTAAACATACAGAAATCTAAAAAAATATACACATGACAAAATCAATCATATACAAAAAAAAAATATTCATATTCGCAATCATATTTAATAATTTAACAGTTTTAAGAAAATAAAATGTGACATTAAGAATTACAGTATAATGGCAGCCGATAATGACGTCAGGCACGAACGTCGAGGGATGCGTCCAGTCTCGGTTGGTGGAACACTAAATGCAAGGTGCACTAAGAACAGTGATTCCGTAATAAAACATAACAAGCGGTTAGTTTAAGGAGAGTATAGGGCTTACGTTAAAGGTGTGAGCACCGGTAACAACCCTGTTGGATCAGAATTTAAGAAATGAAAATAAATAAATAAAAGTCAACTACGTTTAGCGTAGCTGTAGTAATGCAATAGGGATTCTGGCTAACCATGGGCCATTACGTAGATGATCAACTTGGTCTTATAAAATCATCTACATATATCATTACAAACAAAAACGTCACGTGTGCCGTAAAAAAGGGGTTATATGATTGAATTTTCACTTGTTAAAACGTACACGGATAAAAATTGATGATTTTTAATTGAAATAATCAAATATACAATTCAGAAAATTGCATCTGTTTAAGTGCTGTTGTGCTTTACGTTTTAAATATATGACACGTGACGTTTTTGTTTGTAATCCGTGTACCTTTTTTACGGCTATGGCGTCACGCTACAAAGGTTTATTCATGCAGTTGATTGTTGCTGGCCACTTTGACACAATTCAAGTCAGCTCCGAAAGCCTGCATCTGCGAAATAAATACGCAATTCTATCGTTTTTAGCTGCCAATTTCGAGGCCGGGCCTCGAAATTAACAACGCAGCTTAGTTTGGTTTAAAAATATATGCGTTTGGCTGAAACACTGATTCTTTCAAAAGGGTTTAACGAGCGTTAACCACTCCTGGTCATCTGCCCGAAGCCCTAAGGCCCTTTGTCTGCAACAGCCAGATTCCCAGGCAGTCACCCACCCGCTGATTCTTTCACGATTATTTATTGAGGCCCTGGCCCGTAGCCGTACACCCCTACTAATACATAAACTACACACACCACTCACTGATTCTTTCACGAATAATTTATTAGAGGCCATGGCCCGTAGCCCCACGCCCCTGATTCTTTCCTTTTACCGTTCAACAATCAACTTTTTAGCAAAGACATAACACGTGCACGAAGAATGAATCTGGGGTATTGTGGCCTTTTCCCGGTCTACAGGTTGGTTGGGACCATGGTGATTTCTGGTTTTTCTTTGCCAGCCGCTCGGCGTTTGTCCGACTTAGGATCGGGCTTTGATTGGGCTTGGGTTGGTTTTGGTTGGGTTTAGTGGGGTTGGGTCTGTGATTTCTGTGTAACCTCTGTGGTTTTGTGGCTAGGTTAGTGCACTTTTGTTTAGTTAGTTTTAGTTTCTTAGTTTAGAGTAGAGCGCATAGGGTAAAGGCCTGTATAGAGCTCTAGTAGTATAAATAAATAAATAAATAAATGAATCTGGAGTTTGCTGAGTGGCATTTTTCCCTAAATACAATGGTTAAAACAATGTAAAACAAATGATCGTTTCGGGTCCCGTAACTAGCTGTAGTTACTTTTAGAGTGGGCGCATGGCCTAGGGCCGTGGCCCCAATAAAAGTGTTATTCTCCCGTAACTCCGGAATGGATCGACCAATCGAAAAAGTGGTCCCTGTAAGGTTGAAGCCCAGGAAAATTTCTGGCTCAGATCATGTTTAGATTTTAGGTAGGTGCAGTAGTTTTTTCTGAACCGGTGTTAGCCAAGAACAAGAACAACAAGAAGTGAACAGTTTTCAAATTTACGTGTGGCTCCCTACGTTTACTCTTGCACGGAATTGCATAAAAGTTGGCGAAAAGTTTGGAAAAGTTGCTATCTACTATCTGGCCAAGTTTGGTCGAAATATATTGAATAGAAACGGAGAAATTAATAGTTTTAGTTTTGCTGGAGAGATGACTTCAATCATATATATACACTGCTATCGCCGTGCATGATACGGAGCAGGCGGCCAAGTCACTGGACATGCCATTCCGTCGTACAATCAAGTACCCCACCCTGTAGTGCCATCTGTTGACGGGATTCGTCTTCAAATTCCGGTTGGGACACATTTCCAACATCTTCGAACAGATGGCGCCACTTACCAAACCTGCCACGTCGCCGTCTATTGACGGCCTTGAACTACAAGTCCGGGTTATAACACTTTTTCCATAGTCTTCGAAAAGATGGCGCCAGTTACCAGACCTGCCAGTTACCGTTTTTGGGTTCATTTTTTGGTATTGTTGTGGTACCAAAGCGGCCAACAAAGTTTTAGTCGCGTGGACTGTGCCATTGTCGGCGTTTGAGCTAAAAAAAAAACCAACCCATGTCTCCTAAACCAGACAAGTTTAAACCAAACGATGATTATTCTTATTGGGGCCTCAAAATTGGCAGCCTGATAAGATTGAAAGGCGCATTTATTTCCTAAATGTTCACTTCCAGAAAGGAGTTGAATTGTTTTTAAATGAGCGACAACAATCGTTACTTGCAACAATGTCGCCATGCACGGTACCGAGGTGAATTGTTTCAAAGGATTACCTTAAACATAGGGTTACTTGCTTACTGAATGCTGGATTTCTCAGGGCTTTTTTTTTAGCTTTCATTCAAACATACGCATACGACCTTTCCGGGGCTGCACCAAAGGGGAAATGTCACGGGGCGGCGTTTTCGGGGGGTGCGGGAGAGGGTGCCAGAGCAAGTGTGTGTGTGGCGGGCAATGCGCGCTACCGAAGTGAATTGTTTCAAAGGATTAACCTAAACATGGGATTACTTGCTTACTGAATGCTGGACTTCTCAGTGATAGGGGTTTTTTTTAGCCTTCAGTCAAACACACGCCAGCAACTTTTCCGGGGCTGCATCAAAGGAAGAATGTTACAGGGCGACGTTTTCGGGGCAGGCAAGCGTGCATGGTGAGACACGTATGCGAATCCGGGAGGGGGCAGGAGTGTGGTGATTGGCGGTTAAAGTAATTGTGGGGGAAAGGGCATATGTGGGAGCCATTCACATGTTCGGTCTTGGGTTTGATAAATTTAAAACCAAAGACCAAACACCTGGAGGGAGGCACGGGGGAAGGGGGGTGCACGCAGCATGCGCACGGGCACAACTAGTGGTTCAAATAATGGTTTACTTCGGACGCATCAAAATTTACGTTACAAAAGAATTTAACACACCTCATGCCAACTGAATGATGAAAAGGTCTGCTGAGCCAGCCAACAATCGTTAAGACTGCACTCAATGCCTGTCTTTGCAGTGAAAGTTCTTTTAGTTTGCGAAATAAAGAAAATAGTAAAATAACACTTTTACTGCCCAATTTCAACGTTTTGAAGCAATGTGATCGCTGCTTTTATAATATCTACTACAAATCTTGCTGATAGTAGCAGAGTATGCAGATGCGCTCCTCAAGCTCGATATTGGATTCGTTTGCTTGCTCTGGCGCTCATAAATTGCAGCATCTCTCGCTCGGCCGGGTAAACATGTTTTTAAGAACTCAATTATATGCCTAACACTTAAAATAAAACTAGGGGCTACGGTAATCCAACATACAATTTATAATGAAGGCAAAAAAAAGTCAGTAAGAGGATAATAAGTTCTGGAAATCACACACAACCACCACGCTGAACGCAACAAAGTTCTCCTGAATTTTCGGTGAAGTGCTACACCACTTTAACTACACTAAAAATGTCCGAAAACTACATTATGAAAGTTCGTAAATTCCCTATTTCAAAAGCCGAACTTACAAACTTTCCTCATGTAGTTTTCGGACGTTTTAAGTGTAGTTAGAATACTTCTGAAGAAGATGAACGGGTGTAGCACTTCACCGAAAATTCAAGAGAACTTTGTTGTGTTCGGCCTGGTGGTTGTGTGTTTTCCAGAACTTATGTCGTTTTTAAACCACTGTAGATGTTGCCGGTATTTTGTACAGTAAGAAAATGTTAGCAGAAAAATGCTTCTTGCCACCCGAATTATTGGATTCTGTTTTAACCTGACCAAAAAAAAATTGTAAGAGGATGTTAGCAGAAAATTACTTACTACCAACCAGGTGTTTGGATTCTGTTTTAACTTGACAAAAAAAAAGTCTGTTCTAGGATGTAAGCAGAAAAGTGCTTCCTGCCACCCGGATTTTCTTTAAACTAGGCAAAAAAAATTTTAGGGTGAGGTTGCGGGGGAGAAGATAGCAGAAAATTGCTTCCTGCCACCTAGGCGAGGAAATACAGTCTAAAAAAGGGGTTACCCCACAACAAATTGCAACAAAAGGTTTTATGAATGTTCCTGACTGGAAAAAGCGTGCTGAATTCAAAAGGAAATTGTTATCCACGCTATCTGCTGCCGTTTTCCTGGAAAATTAGGATTAATTTGCATGTTATAGTTAAAAAATGCTTTTAATACATATATGAAATACGAAGAGAGTATTAATATACCTTGCATTTTGAGGGCAGTTCTTTCCTGGAACCGACTCAAAAGAATGTGCACTTTAAGATTCTGAAGGGTGTAAAGCTGAAGACCTTGAGCATTAAAGATGGCGACCAAAATGGAGCCCAAGGTTTACTCAGATTTAGTCATTTTGGCCTATTACGCAAGAACCTTCAGTGTTACACACAAAAACGGTTTGGATATAAGTTGTTTACAATAAATTAATCTACAGTGTGAATCCCATACCTTTTTTCTACATATCACGACTATTAAGAAAAACGGTCATATTGGGCAGTTTTCGGCCATTTTGGCTAATTTAATGCTTATAGATGTGTGAATTTGTGAATACAACTCAAACTTTCAATTGCTGTTGCGTCGTTTATAATTCAGGTAGATGACTCCAATCTGAGTTATTCAAAAGGTGGGACTCCGTTCTTTGAATCAAAGGCAATGAAAAGGGCATACCACTATTAGGGACCGAACCACGCCCGTTTTACTAGGGCTGGTATCACAGTTACCGTTCAAAATAGAGACAGATGCAAACTAGAGTTAAATAAATACAGACGCAAACCTATTTACGTTGCGTTTTGGACTTATATGTCAGATTGCCTGAGTGGGGAATCGAACCCACGACCTTTGAAACTAAAGGCCGCAGTTCTGCCACTGAACCATACTGACACGGCCAAACGGAAACGTCCATAGGCAGCATTTCCTTTTGGCCGTGTCAGTATGGCTCAGCCGCAGGACCTCGGCCCTTTGTTTCAAAGGTCATGGGTTCGATTTCCCCCGCTCAGGCAGAGCGACGTACAAGTCCTAAAGGCAACGTAAATAGGTTTGCATAAATAAGTTTGAATTTATGTTGCCTTTTGGATTTATATGTCAAGAATGCCTGAGCACGGAATCGAACCCACGACCTTTGAAACCAAAGGCCGATGTCCTACCGATGAGCCATACTGACAAGGCCAAAAGGAAATCTCCATAGGCAGCGTTTCCTTTTGGCTGTGTCAGTATGGTTCAGTCGCAGGATTGCTGCCTTTAGTTTCAAAGGTCGTGGGTTCGATTCCCCACTCAGGCAATCTGACATATAAGTCCAAAACGCAACGTAAATAGGTTTGCATCTGTATTTATTTAACTCTAGTTGAGCCTTTGGCTTTCTGTGTTTAATACCGTTCAAAGGTTGAAAATGAGCAAAAAATTGAATGGTAACTGTGATACCAGCCCTTAGTAAAATGGGCGTGGCTCGGTCCCTAATAGTTTCATTGCCCTTGATTCAAAGACGACATTCCCACCCTTCGAATACACCTAACTGGAGTCATTCATCTAAATTATAAACGCCACAAGAGCAATTTAAAGATGAAAATAACCGAAAAATTGAACGGTAATTGTGATACCAGCCCCTAGTAAAACAGGCGTGGATCAATCCCTAATAGTGGTAGACCCTTTTAATTTCCGTTGATTCAAAGAAGATACTCCCACCTTTCGAATAAATCTAATTGGAGTCGTTCATTTAAATTATAAACGCCACAAGAGCAGTTTAAAGTTGAAAATCAGCGAGAAATTTAACGGTAACTGTGATGTTAGCCCCTAGTATAACGGGCGTGGCAAAATTCCT
>JAHWFP010224927.1:0-15944 GCA_023313725.1 Lithobius niger | reverse complement strand
GTAACTGTGATGTTAGCCCCTAGTATAACGGGCGTGGCAAAATTCCTAATAGTGATAGACTATTTTCATTGCCCTTGAATCAAAAAATATATTACCATCTTTCGAATAAACCTAATTGGAGTCATTCATCTAAATTATAACCGTCACAAGAGCAGTTTAAAGTTGAAAATGAGCGAAAATTGAACGGTAATTGTGATACCAGCCCCTAGTAAAACAGGCGTGTGTCGGTCCCTAATAGTGGTAGACCCTTTTAATTACCCTTGATTCAAAGAAGGCATTCCCACCCTTCGAATAAATCTAATTAGATTCATTCATCTAAGTTATAAACGTCACAAGAGTAGTTTAAAGTTGAAAATGAGCAAAAATGAAACAGTAACTGTGATACTGACCCCTAGTAAAACGTGGTGGCTCGTTCCCTAACAGCAGCAGACCGTTTTCCTTGCCCTTTATTCAAAGAAGACATTCCCACCTTTCGAGTGAACCTATTTGGAGTCATCCATCTAAATTCGAAACGTCACAAGAGCAGTTTAAAGCTGAAAATGAGCAAAAAATTGAACCGTAACTGTGATACCAGCCACTAGTAAAACGGGCGTGGCTCGGTCCCTAATAGTGGTAGACCCTTTTCATTACCCTTGATTCAAAGAAGACATTCCCACCCTTAGATATAAAGAACTGATATACCAACTTCTTTTGTGTAACACTAACGGTTCATAAATAATATGCCAAATGACAACAAATTGAGTAATAGTTGGGCGCCATTTTGATCGCCATCTTTACTGCTCAAGGTTTACAGCCTGGCACCCTATAGAATCTTAAAGTGCACATCCTTTTGAGTAGGTACCAGCAAAAAACTGCCCCCACAATGTAAGGTACACTACAATTTCCTTCCACATATGTTTTACATGCATTTTTTAACTATATAGTATTCAAATTAAGCCTATTTTATTCCAGGAAAACGGCAGAAGATAGCTTGGATAACAATTTTTTTTTCGAATTCAGCACGCTTTTTCCAGTTAGGAACAACCATGAAGCCTTTTGTTCTGGAAAACCCACACAACCACCACGATGAACACAACAAAATTCTCTTGAATTTTCGGTGAAGTGCTACACACGTTCACTTTCTTCAGAAGTATTCTAACTACACTAAAAACGTCCGACAACTACATTAGAAAAGTTTGTAAATTCCCTATTTCAAAAGCTGAACTTGCAAACTTTCATCATGTAGTTTTCGGACGTTTTTTGTTTAGTTAGAACACTTCTGAAGAAGATGAACAGTTGTAGCACTTCACCGAAAATTCAAGAGAACTTTGTCGTGTTCAGCGTGGTGGTTGTGTATTTTCCAGAACTTATGTCGTTTTTAAACCACTGTAGACGCCGATTGTCGGTATTTTATGCAGTAAGAGGATGTTAGCAGAAAAATGCTTTCTGCCTCCCGAAATATTGGATTCTGTTGTAACTTGACAAAAAAATCTGTAAGAGGATGTTAGCAGAAAATTGCTTGCTACGAACCAGGTTATTAGATTCTGTTTTAAAGAGGATGTTAGCAGAAAATTGCTTGCTACCACCTGGGTTCTTGGATTATGTTTAAACTTGATAAAAAAAAATGTCCGTGGGAGGATGTTCGCAGAAAAATGCATGCTATCACCCGGAGTATTGGATGCTGTGTAAATTTGAAAAAAAAAGTGTGTAATGGGGTGATAGCAGACGAATGTTTGAAGCCACCCGCATTATTGCATTGTTTGAATTGGAACCCAAAAAAAGGCTGTAAGTGGGTGATACCAGTCAAATGCTTGTTTCAACCCGGTGGAACAGGGGGGTTGGTAGCTGACAATACTTCCTCCCACTCAGGAAAAAGGGGGTATTGGAGGGAGGGGAGAAGTACGGTAGTAGACAAAGTGGTTGCTGCCATCCAGAACTATTGATTTTGACATCATTTTCTTTCTTTCAGGAGAGTTATCCTCACCAGCTTGTGGCGTAGGTCACTCTCTCCTGGAAGGAAAACGATGCTAGCTTACCACCAACTCCTAAAAAAATGGCAGCGCCATTATGATTTCTCTCCTCCCCCACCATCCCAATGTTAGAGGAAACTTGTGATTTCACGAATTTTCCTTTAAAGTCACCCTTTATTAGAGTCGATTAGACTCTTATGCGAACGGTTTGTCTGTCTGTCTGGGTGTATGTCTGTCTGTGTTTTCGCACTATAACGTTTTAACGAATTATCGGATTTCTGTCAAATTTTGCACACACATTCTATGGCACATTTCTAGATCTAGGTACGAAAAATCGGTCGAATCCGTTGGGGAAATCCTCCGCTAGAAATAATCAAAGATATTTGTTCGCAGCAAACGTACGAGGTTCGTTATTTTTTCTTCAGCCGATTGACGTCATCCATCCACGACCAATTACTGGGAACTATGTAGCTTTCGTCAGCGGCTGATGTCACCACCAACCGACCAATGACTGGCAACTTGTTATTATTATTATTATACGGATCATTGACGTAAGCACGCGGCTCACTTATCTCACACGTACGAACTAGATAACACGCTTGTATAGTCATGTCGGCATGCGAAATTACCGTAGACTTGGGCTACTTGTTCGGACAATCGTTCATGGCTTTAATGCTTAGTACTTTTTTTTGGAGGGGGAAGGAGAAATATTTAAAACAACTTCTACTGTATGACATTTGTTTTTTTGTTGTCAGGGGAGGGAAGGGGGAATCAAATTCATAAAACTACTTTTGGGCAATGACTGTGTCTATCTAGATATTTCATTCTTATCAGTCATGCTATGTGGAACTTTGCAGTTGCCGGGATAAATGAAATGTGCAAAACGCCGAGACTAAACGGTTTGGAGGCCTCCCGTATCATAAAACTGCCAAACGGTGCTGAATATTTTTAATGTTGATTCAGTTTACTAGTGTTCTAATTAAACTTACAGTTTAAAATGAAACCAATAGAAGAATCGTAGTAGGCTCGTCTTTAATTGAGAAGTGTGCGCCGCCATGCCAGCCATCGCAGTTAATGATCAAAAGCTAGAAATGGAAGCGATCACTGGTTTTATAGTTGCATAAGCGTCGTGGAACCACGGCCAAGAAATCATTTGGATGTTTGGATTGTATTCTTAGGCGGGGTAATTATACACACGTGTTAGACAATTAGTAGCCATATCGATCGCTGTATTCGCAAGGGAAAACTAATCGACTCTCACTATAATTGGTTTAATCAAGTTTATTTATATAGAAAAAAAGCCACAGCATAGTGCTGAAACAAACATTAGGTTATTAAATCTTCATCGTACCCACCAAAGTAACATGCTTGGTAAAAATATACAACACTAATATTTGATATTTCGTTGCTCTTTGGCTATAAGTTTCCGCCACTTTAATCAAAAGAACAATAAAAATCAGTAAGACATCACACCTTCATTATCGTACGCATTATAAGTACCCCTACTTCTTTTAAACTTTGCTGAAGCGACGTGCCATTCCCGCATCGCTGGTTCATTTGGTAAGCACTGTTTACGGTAGTGGCAGCAAGATTCCTACCATTCCAGCAGCTAAATACAAACGCTAGTAGCATCCATAGTATTATATAAATTTATATTAAAACTATACATTGCACAATTCAAACTCACCACCAAAAAAATAACAACAAACGTGTTAAGCAATGTCAAACTTGCTTACCCATATTTCGGTTTACTAATAAATAAATAAAACTTCTTTCAGAACTTTTTCCAGATTTTCGTTTCAGGGCTTTCTTTTCATCACATTTTTCATTTTTTTCATTTTTTTTTATTTTCCACGGCTTTTTTTCAGTCAGCATTTTTTTCAGGCTCTTCATGTTAAACAATGTAAAATTTGCTATCCATTTTTCGTTTTACTATTTATGCCTCCAACTAAATTTTGAAGCACAACTTTCATTACCATAACCATGATTCTGTCTAGTTTTTTTTTAACGTACGGTGATAGTATGCAAGTCTGTTGTTGAATTGACCACGTTGAACTGAAACTTTCTCAAGATTGAAAGTTATGTGGTTTACTCTTGCATATATTCGGGAATGTAGATTTGCCGACTCAAGGAAATAATATCCCCTGAATTGATATCCATAGGTAAAATTAATATTCATAGTGAAGATATTTCCTAGAAAAAATAATCCCTGGAAAAAATATCTGCTGCAGTCATAATGTTTTCTTATTGGTCGTTACGATCTCAAGTGGACTTTTCATTGTACAGAATTCCCTCATGACAGATAAACGAGCTTCTTGGTCAAGTACCACTATATGCTTCAGTACGCCTCAAATATTGTGACATTTCGTGTAATTTCTGTTGGAGGTATCGACATAACACCGCACATGAACAGTAGTGTTGATCACTATACTAGGAGGGGCAAAGCGCTGGTACGATTCACTCCACGGGCTTCCCAGTAAAGATGTTCCAGTAACCTACACGACAGCCTGTACATGCGTGTATTTGAGGCCATGTTGCAGGGATCTTTTACCAAGCATAAATCCTAATCGACACGTACCAGTAAAGAAACGATGTTACTGTCCAGGATATTTATTGATGCGTAGAGGGAAACCAAATTCTCCGGTATCCAACGTCTTGCCTATTGTACCTGCCTTCACTTCTGTAGAACTGCATGCAAAATCGTATGCACCCTTCGGAACTGAGGATTGGTGACGAATTTCTGTTCTACTTCTTCTTCATCTGTGTCCAACACAGAAACAATGGAGGCTGTAAATAGGCCTTCATTTAAGAGTTCAGTTGACTACCACTATCTTACGCAAAAGGGAAATCATCTACTCCGATTACTACGCCTGCAATGGCGGCCGTCAGATTCAGATTCGTCACAATGTTTGGTTTTTATCAAAAGAAGGAAGGAAGAAGGAGGGGGAAGAAGAGGAAAGATACAAACAGGCAAGAGTTGTATATTGTATAGAGACTGGCTGCTACAGAAAATAGGCGGTACTAAAGGGAGTAATTCGGTCTGATTTACAATCCATCGCACAAGAAAAGAGTTCAACAAACAAGGAGATCAACAATGATAATGCCCGCATTATTAGCAATACTTTGGCCGAAGAGTTCACATTTTTTATCACATTAAGCATTCTTTGTGTAGGTAACAATACCCAGATACATTGTTAGCCAGTTGGCTCAATTAAATAAGCAAAAGTGGTCAAGCGTAGTACGGGTTAATTAAATGTGTAAAGGAAATGTAAACAGTGGGGGAGGGAACAGAGTTTTCTCTCACACAAAGCTCCCCATGCCTCACACAATCATGCAATCGCATAAGGTTTGAGCAAACGTTGAATAACCACATTACAAAAATTAATTGTAACCTCCATAGCAAAGGAAAATTTTGCCAAAGGCATTAAGAAGTTGAAGAAAACGTCAATTTTCTTAACTCTAAAAAACACTTAGTTGTAAAGTATTAAACAACTTACAACTTATCTGTAAAACAACTTAATAAACTTAAAATTAAAGAATAGCTCAACAAGTCTTTTAGATAGACAGTTGGCCTCTATTTATGTTAGTTATTAGTTTTAGGTTTTGTATTTTACCCTTAACAGATAATTTTATGGATATATTACCGAACTTAACACTTCGGGTATAGATTGAAATGATGGAGAAAGGATCGCAATTTTTCAGAGGAAACTGGACGAGTAAGGAGATCAGCCATAAGTTTGTCTCCAGGTAGAAAGACGAGTTGTAAAATGCCCTGACCAATAAGGGAGCACAGGAACCAGACTTTCCTCGCATAATGTTTGGTCCTGGTATTGGAAGATATACTGTTTACCATAGAAATGGTAGATTGACTATCGGAACTTAGCTGATTGGGGTTAAGGATAAAGTTGTTTTGTTTGAACTCGGTGAGAATTCCTCTTAACCATTGCAAATCCTTCCCACATTCCGTGAGGGCCATTAGCTCGGATTCGGCACTACTAAGTGCCAACATTTTCTGCTTTGTGGTTCGCCAAATAATGAGGCACCCCCCACCTTCACGGCATAACCAGAGAAACCTTTAGTGCATGACACTCCAGGTAGCATCAGAAAATGCGACCGGGGGTTCCATAGTACGACAAGAATACTTGAGATGGTAGTGCAAAGTGGAGCGTAAATAGCACATGATACGTTTAGCAATATTCCAGTGTAATTGGGAGGGGTTATGGTTATAGAGTGAAAGGGAGATGACTGGATAGCAAATGTCTGGATGGGAACCAAAGACAAGAAAAAGGAAAAAAACCGATAAGAGATTGGTACAGTTTAGGATCGGCCGGAGGTGACTGAGAGCAAAGGTCCAGATTCTAGGAGGAGGAGCAGGGAGTATTGGCTCCTTTACAATCAACCATATGGAATGTCTCAAGAATCTTATGCATATAACTTGGTTGTGAAACATAAATATTGCCTGAGTCAAACTCCAACAAAAGACCAAGATAGAGGCAGTTCATGGTTTCTACAAGGGTTAGGTGGGAATTGATGTCAGAGAAGGCACGATCTATAAGGACATCGGGCCCACACGCACACAAATCATCAACATGGGCTCCAATAAGGATCAAATCGGGGCTGACATGTTTAAAAAGACACAAAGGGCCTCAGTGGCTTTGGGAAAAGCCACACTGTTCGATAACAGAGCGTAACTTCAGGTGCCATAATCGCCCGGACTGTCGCAAGCCATAGAGCGATTTGTTGAGTTTGTAGACAAGGATAGGGCCCTTAGGGTTCTTATGGTACCCTGGTGGCACTCGCAAAAAAATTAGCCTGTCGATTTCATTGTGGAGATATGCCGACCGTATGTCCCCAGTTCTTATTTGGTAACCCCGGTAGGCACCCTGGGTGAGTAGTAGACGGAAGGAGGCCACTTTTTTTCTTGGGCTAGGCAGGTGAAAATAGCCTTCCAGTGTTTATAATTTTCCGCTCCTTGAAGGATTGGGATGCCTTTATAGTAGGCATTATGATGTAATTGAGATCTTTGTCTCTCCTGGGCTTGAGCATGCCAAGCTTGCATTTTTACTTTCTTGTGTGGTCGTTGTTATCCAGTCACGATTTAGGATTGTAGGCAGCTTTTTCTGGGTTCCTTAGGGGGAACGTTAAAATGTTATCTTGCTCAGTTATCCTATCATGCTACCATTTAAATGTCGGAGATATCAACACAACACCGCACACGAAATGTAGTGTTGATCACTATACTAAGAGGGGCAGAGCGCTGGTACGATTCACTCCACGGGCCTCCCAGTAAAGATGTTCCGTTAACCTACAGGACAGCCTGTACGTGCGTATATTTGTGGCCGTGTTGCGGGGATCTTTTACCGAGCATAAATCCTAATCGACACGTACCAGTAAAGAAACGATCTTACTCTCCAGGATATTTATTGATGCGTAGGTGGAAACCAAATTCTCCGGTATCCAACGTCTTGCCTATTGTACCTACCTTCACTTCTGTAGAACGGCATGAAAAATCGTATGCACCCTTCTAGACTGAAGATTGGTAACGAATTTCTCTTCTACTTCTTCTTCATCTGTGTCCAACACATAAACAATAGAGGCTGTAAATAGGCCTTCATTTAAGAGTTCAGTTTACTACCACAATCTTACGTAGAAGGGAAATCATCTACTCCAATTACTAAGCCTACAATGGCGGCCGTCAGATTCAGATTCGTCACCATGTTTGGTGTTTTATCAGAAGAAGGAAGGGAGAAGGAGGGGGAAGGAGAGGAAAGATACAAACAGGCACGAGTTGTATATAGTATAGAGATTGGCTGCTACAGAAAATAGGCGGTACAAAAGGGAGTGATTCGGTCTTATTTACAATCCATCGCACAAGAAAGAGTTCAACAAACAAAGAGATCAACAATGATAATGTCCGCATTATTAGCAATACTTCGGCGGATGAGTTCACATTGTTTATCATATTAAGAATTCTTTGCGTAGGTAACAATACCCAGATACATTATTAGCCGATTAGCTCATTTAAATAAGCAAAATTGGTCAAGCGTTGTACGGGTTAATCAAATGTGTAGAGGAAATGTAAAAAGTGGGGGAGGAAATGGAGTTTTCTCTCCCATAATTTCTATACATTACATAAAATGCTTATAACAGTAAGAGTTCCGGTCAGGTTTTTCTTTTAAGCTACCACTCTTCAACCCCCCCCCCCCCCCACATGGTTACGAGTGGAAAACATTTTATTCAAGTTGCCTGCCTCACTCACGCTGCCGCGCTCGCTGCCGTTATTCATACAACATAAGAAACGGCACCTAATCTCAAATGGCTTTTTTCCGAAGATATATTTTCCAGGGGGCATATTTTCTAGGATATATTTTCAGTAGGGATATTTTTTCCGCTACCAGATTTTCCATGAAACGTACGTATGCCTGAGCAGACAGCTGGTAATCTTTGTGGAATAAGGAAGTGGCGAACTCGTTTAGAACAAGGGAATACCATAGATTAGGAACTTTGACATAGATAGCGCAGTCCAACTCTTCCAAGTCTACGCAGAGCCCCGTCGGTGGTTGCGTCTACTAATGCTGCTGCTAATACTTTTGCATTCGAAGCAGCACAAAAGCGAAGCATTATCAGAGGTATCGCCAGGGCCACGCGTTGTATTGAAAGAGGGTAAAATGCGATACCTAGTCAACTTTATAATCTATGGGAATTACAAAAATTAATTTAATCCCATGTTCAGAATGAGAACCATTTCTCCTTCTGCTGTAGTGGTTACTGTTACTGCAGTTAGTATAAGGAGATTACGTGGACGTCAGACAAAGAATGGGCTGTTCGGTAAAAGTCGCAATTGCACATTGCAAAGTGAGAACAGGAAGTTACGGTTTGCAGATAAGAGAAAACAAGCACAGAAAACCTTCTTTTTTACAGAAAACCTTAGATTTTTTCTTAGGTATCGTTTTTAAACCAATCGTAAATTTTTGGGAGAAAAATTCCCCTCCTCTTCCCTGCGTGGCATCCTGATTTCAAAGTGGATTTTAAAGGTTCCTTTATTGCCACGTGATCCATCATTCCACACTAGTTTTCGTGCTAAAATCGATGGTGATCTCCAGAAACATAACAAATTGAAAACGTTTTGTTTTATGCTGTTTGTCAAAGTTGAAATTTAAGGTTCTTTTATTTCCGTGTGACACCTCATTCTGCTCTAATTTGGCAACCTCTGAACGCAAAACCTTCGAAACGTGACCGTAAAAAAAAATACGTGGGGAAAAAACTTCACAACAAAGAGCCTGGAAGAAAAGCTGATGGAAAAAAGGCCGCAGAAATAAGTTACGAAAAAAAAAGCCTTTGGGGAAAAAAGCGCAGAATAATCATCTAGTGTAAAAAAAAAAAAAAAAACTACTGCCTATGTATGTAGTTAGGTGTGTACTTATCAACCATTAGCTAAATAGTGCTTGAAAGGTTAACTTCGTCATCTTTGGAATCATTAAAGTTTCCTCCCAATGTTTCTCCTTAATTCCTTAACTGCGGAAGTAGTGGGGAAAATAATTGTCCTCACTTTGATCGGTGACTTTGGATCATTAAAGAAAATTTTTTTAAATCATCGGATAGGAGGGGGGGGGGGAGACAGAGTATGGAAATCATACATTTTCTACAAATTCCTTAACTTGGGAAGGTGGAATGGAATATTCAATATGGGCGACTTTGAATAATAAAAAGAAAATTCGGAAAAACCTAAGCCTTTCCCAAAATTTGTTTAATATTTCCCCCCCAATACCTACATCGGTATTTCTCTAAACCTATTACGATATTTTTTCGGATTGTGTTGCTTCTCCCCCCCCCCCCCCCCCCAACCCAGCCTCACCAAACCAGTAATAAAATGATAAAATGAATAATGTGTACACAAAGTAAGAGGAAATAAGTTCTGGCAGGAAGGAATAAAGCGTACGTAAAACGCGAAGTTTAATGACACATGATACTAAACTAACCTTAAGTACAATTCTGAAAGTTGGGCACCATTTTGAAAAAGAAGGTTGAAAACGGAGTTCATTTTCAATCTCACATATTTTTAAGGTCACCGTCGTTTTCGGCACTAAACAATGAGTTGAAAATGGACCTTGCTCAACAATGTCACCAACATAAAAAATATCTATAAAAATCGGAAGCCGTTGTCAAAATGGCCACCACTTTGAATTATTAGGGGAATTTTGTTGGATTCCCACCTAAAATTGATCCCTTAGTGGTAATATATATATCTCTACAAAGTAGCTAGCCTACCACATGGGCTACAGGCAAATTCGTTTGATTGCTGTCTGATTGAGAAATTTAATGTTTGTAATTGTTGATGGGGTGATGAGTCCTGGCACTTTCAAGTCTTTCAAATTACAAATCAACTTAGAATTTTTCGAACTTTTGTCAGGTGTTAATCCCGTAATACGCTCTTCCTGAAGGCTTCTTTTGAATGGGTGGAGAAAGAAGGAAAAGGAATTATAAGAAATATTCAATTTTGTCTGCGACCGTAGGAATAGAATGAATAGCATGACCGTGGCAGTGCAGTGCCAAGGTAAGTGTTTTGTGTGTGTAGGGCAGGGTAGTAAGGTGGGGAACGGGGATAATCAAATGCTCCAACTTGAAGGACAAACTCATGATCCCATAAAGAAATGCTCCGAAATGCTGTCTGGCCTTGTTTTCCCCAAAATATAAGTTCTTCACAGTAGTAGCAAACAATAATCAACAGCCAAAGGAGATGTTCAAAATTAAGCTACACTGCTTACTGGCAATGTACTCAAATGGAGCACAAATGGAGACGATGGTTTTTGACAACAATTCGGTAAGCCTAACGCATCCTTTATATAGGCAAAAAACAACCGTGGGAATATGCCACAGAAAAAACATTGGAAAAAAAGCTGATTATAAAAATGTCTTTGGAATAAAAAAAAGACTGTGGAAAAACGCCCCGAGAAATATGCTGGTGGAATAAAACCCGATGGAAAAACGCTATGGAAGAAAGCCGATGAACAAAAAAACGCAGTGAAAAGGTAGGTGTAAGGATCAGCTGCAACGTTCCATTCGAAGCCCAAATTGGTGTCATTATCCAATGACCTGTAATTAAGAGTAATTACCCCATTTGGGAAAGAACATCAACTTGGAAACTTTTGCCAGCAGTTGAACGCGAGGTGAGCGACATACTTTCTATAAGGAACGGACATTCCATTGCAGTGCAAATGTATCGATTAGCGTGGCAGGAAAATAAACTTTAAATTGTGAGAACGTTTTACCGCCAGTCACTCCCGCAAAAGGATGCTACAAGCAGCGGAGATGCTCTTTGCCGGCTTGTGGGATAAATTCGTTTGATTAATGTCTGATTGGGAAATTTAATGTTTTGTAAATGTTGATGGAGTGAAGAATTAGTAAATTCAATTATTTTTGCAATTGAGAGTCGACCATTGAATTTATAATGGCGGCAGCGGTGGTTGCTAGCAAAGCCCTCTGGAAGTAAACATTTTTTTGCACCCCATTGAATGGTGGCACTTGGTGGAGACTAACCAGGCCCTCCAGGACTAATTTTTTTTTCCGACCGTTGAGTTATAATGGTGTTTAGCGAGAAGTTAGCAACAGGAGTGTATGAACAACTTCAGGAGGATGGTGAAGAGTAGAGAAGTAAAAAGATCTGTCCAGTGAGTGTGGCACTCGTCTGGAAGTAAGAAAACGCAAGTTGAAGATTAAACAGAAGATTGACGGAGAGGATTACTACAGTTGGGCAAAGAACCGAAGCATCCAGGCACGGAGACGAGCGATCCGGTAGAAAGCAGCACAAAGTCAAGTGTCATGGAAGATTTGGCCGAATCCGGTGGCAAGGAAGAAGCAGATCGTGGCTGAAAATTTTTGCAGCGGCAGGGAATCGTCGTCAAGGCTGATATGAGGGCGTCGACTTGGTGTTCCTTTGCAACACGCAACAGGGGGTAATGCGAACTTTTTTTCACACTCTGGTAGTAGGACGTTGAATTGAAAGGGTTGTTTATTTTCGGTACAGTTGCGTGTTGGTATTTTTTGTGTGTTAATGCTTTTATGTGCTGTTTAATACGTAGTTAAACATGGAATTATTAGAAGGGAGGACGGTTTCCGATTTACAGGCTGTGTTTAGGGAATTGGATTAGGTTGCGCCTAAATGCAAATCTGATATTCTGGGGTTGTTTAAAGATGGGTTTGAGGGAGGTACACTTTTGTGGGTGGATCTTGAGGCAGCAATTGAGACGGTGGAAGAAGAAAAAAGGGTTGTAGAAGAAAAAAAGAGAGGGAGTTACATGAAGAAGAAAAAGCGAGGGAAAGAAGGGAGAAAAGGGAGTTAAAAGTAGGAAATTGCAATCTAGGGAAGAAGAATTAGAGAGAGAAGCTAAATTAGAGCAGGATGCACGAAAACTCCAGTTAAAAAGGGAGCTAGATTTAAGAAGAGGGCAGTTTGAGAGGGAGCTTGAATTAGAGCAGGAAAGGTTAGATAAGGATTTCAGAAAAAAAAACAGAAGTTTGGGAACAGTTTGGAAGTTAGAACAGGATGCTGAAATTATGAATGTAAGGGTACAAACCGGAAGAGATTAGGAGACGGATTCGGGAAATACAACGTGAAAGGGAGGAAAGACGATGTAAAAGGGAAGAAATTTATAGCGTGGGGAGTAACTTTAAGGATAGGCTTGTGGGAAAGAAATATTTTATTGGGTACTAAGGTAGTGGTGGTATTGTGCAAAATGGTGGGAACTTGCGTGGAAATGATAATTTGCCAAGTGGCGGAAAAGCAAACAATGGGATAGATGCAAGTGTTGGGAGCGATGTTGCAACAGAATGTGAAAGAAAGCCAAAGACGGGAAAGGTTATTGCAAGGTGTTTGCAGAGTTGTAACAAAAGTAGTAAAGGTGACGAGCAGTCAATTGATACATTTATCGAGGGCAACGTACTTGATAGTTTATTTATGCTCAAAGACCAAGAGGTGACAAAGTTAGATAACACTTGTTTCTAGGAAAGATGTTGCAAAAACTGGAATGTTGGAATCTAGTGTCAAGGTCGTTACTGTGAAGGCCGATAAAATGGAAATAGGTGAAAAGCAACATGCTAGAGTAAATAAAGACACGAGTGTTGTGAGTGCAGGCAAAAAGGCTGTTTGTAAAGGGGTTAAAGATGTAGCAAAAAAAGCAAGCGGCAGATTTGGTGTGGTGACTGTAGGATTAAATTACTTATTGAAAATGGAAGTTGCTGTGTTGTGGGCAGGGCGGTTGTTTGGTTCGGAGTGTAGGTTAATGAAAGCGGTTGCCAGAAAGGTAATTTTCTGAAGGAAAAGAAGGTCTTGCAATTCAGCTGATTGTAACGTTGGATGAGGAAGAGAACGAAACAATGGTCCTGGCATGCCAGACAGTGGTGTTGACAAGGTGGGAGAATTGGAAGTTGAAGGGGCTGTTAAAGGGCAGGTTTGAGGTTGGGTATTGTCCCTCAATCTGCTGATCACATGAGTGATTTGAGGAAGTGTCTTGATGTGTATGTGTATTGTTTGTATTTTGGTGGGAAAGGTAGCTCAATTTGCAAATGCCCTGGTGCCGAGTATGGTGGGGGGGGGGGGTTGCCTTGCTTGTGTGTTTGTTCTCCGGTGGTGAACTGAGTAACTGTTGAGCTGCAACTGGAGGTTGGTTTGTTTGGTGTGGTTTTTTGTGGGGTACTGTGATGTGTTGAGATCAGTTTGAGTTGTGAAGGAGCGAAAAAAAAGGTTAATATAAGCTTTCTTATGGTGTGCGGAAAGTATAAGTGGATGGATTGCTTGTTAAAGAATGTGATAGAGGAAGAAGAGGTGGTTTATGGGTGCAACGCAGGGTGTTGTTAGTGGGGCAGTTTGGTGAAATGCTGGCCCTGTTGCAGTGTTGCAAACGTTTGGTGAAGTTGTGAAAACGGTGCTCTGTTGGGTTGGTGAAGCGGTGCTGTGTGGTGCTGGTAAAATGTGGTGCGAATTGTGTGCGTAGTGAAGTGCTCGATGGCTGTGGTGACGAGGTGGTGTTTTCCTTATGTGTGTGATCCGAAGCCTTCTTTGTGCTCTCCTGGTCATTAAAATCACTAGTGGACCTGCGGCTAACCGAGGTTTGTTTTTGAAACCAATCTTCCAATTACCTGTAATTAAGGGTAATTACCACATTCGGGAAAGAACATCAACTTGCAAACTTTTGCCAGCAGTCGAACACGAGGTGAGCGACATACTTTCTATAAGGGACGTACATTCCATTGCAGTGCAATTGTATCGGTTGGCGTGGCGGGAAAATAAATTATAATTGTAAGAACGTTTTACCGCCAGAGTCACTCCCACAAAAGGATGCTACAAACAGTGGAGATGCTCTTTACCGGCTTGTGGGACAAATTCGTTTGATCGATGTCTGATTGTGAAATTTAATGTTTGTAAATGTTGATGGAGTGAAGAATTAGTAAATTTAATTATTTTTGCAATCGAGAGTCGACCATTGAATTTATATAAGAAATTTACAAAAAAAAACTACGTATAAACATGGTGATGTGTGTAATTCTTACGTGTGAGCACAACAATTGGCAATGTCTTAGCTAGAAGCCTTATATCAGCATGCCTGGCATGCAAATGTAAGCAAGGCAAACCAAAGCTATTATTCTGACCACAGTCAGGAATTACATACGGGCAAGCTTCGCGTACATCCTATGCTTTATTCGCTCCTGCCAGATCTCATTTTGTTATGTCGTCACTTGTGGCACGGCAAGTTAGCCTAATCTCTAGCTGTTAACCCTACCCATTGAAGCTAGGGATATTAACACTTACTACCATAGCTAGAGTGTATTTGCATTGCCATACTATTGCCTCCTCTTGACGACCAGCGCGTACGCATGTACGTCGTGTAACCCCATTCCACAACAATGAGTGTTCTTTTGTCTGGTAGCGTGCCAATCGCTTGTTTTTTTCGGCCAGTATCATCGTATTATTGGCCTGAACCGTGTTGACGTAACAAACAGTCATCCAATCGAATTTGACAATACATACGACGGCGGTTTCGGTGAACAAAATTACGCACGTTTAGGCAGCACCGTAGCTCAAAATTCTGGGCCCCCCCTGGCCCCCCTGCAAGAAAAAAATGTGGGGCCCCTAGGTTAATGCGAAGTGAATTCAGAAAATTTCGGTATGATATCGGTCCAAGCAATTTGTTACTATAGCCTATTTTATTACCCTTTTTCATGAATTATACAAAGAAAATTTTAAAATTTGGCTCGTTATTTTTAATATTTTTTTACCCGGTGGGGGGGGGGGGAGTAAAGTAAGTTCTTTCTTGGCCTTGCATTACTTTAAATTTGAGTTGCTCCAACACATTTTTAATCAAAGGACTACTACTGCATGAGATCACGAATTTATGGATGACGTGAGGACATGTATTGCAAATTTGAATTGCAAATGAATTGCGAATTGGGAAAAAAAATCTGTTGCATCTTACTGCAGGCAATCTACAACTGCACTGTTTCTTTAGCCAACCATCCACTCACAGGTAGCATTTCGATAGAAACGAGCAACATCCGTTAGGTAGAAATTGGCCGGTACTATAGGCTCAAAATTGTTCATTAACACTGGCGATAGCAGTGTTAGTAAGGGTCGACCTAGGACCTCTGTGTTAAACTCTCAACTTTGAGAGCTTATAACTCCGTCAAAAGTAAACATATTTAAACCAAATTTGGAATCTAGCCTTGACTAGTAAAGGCCTGTCTGCAGTCCAAAAATTGTGAAATTCGGTCCAGCCAAACCCGAGATGCAGACAAGGGCCAAATAGACAACTTCTTGTTCAGCTTCTTCTTGTTGTTGTTGTTGTTGTTACTTTCGTCTGTCCTCTCTACAGGTCAAACCATTTGTCCTATAAAGCTGGTTCTTAGCTCATTTTACAGGTATTGCTCTGTAGATGTGCCCTTTTCATAAGGCCTTTTCTAATTGGTCAAGTGGTTCAGGGGTTACGGAGCTCTAAACCACCA
>JAHWFP010224925.1:28712-55507 GCA_023313725.1 Lithobius niger | reverse complement strand
AAAAATAATTTCGGCACGCTGCCACTGCCCGCCGCCGTTAATTTTTCGGCGAGCCACGCCAGTAGGTAGTTTTGCATTTTAATTCAAAATTTCAGTGCGCATAGGACTGCGATCTCTTCTAGTTGCTGTCTAGTCAGCCTAACGTAAATTTCACATTGCCAATTGTAGCATAATACACTTGAATACAATTTTTACGTTTGGAGCAGTCCCACTTACGTTTCACAATAAGTATTCACTAGTTTGTTAGTCCAGGTGGTCCAGAGTTGCGTCTATTCGTGGTCCAGAGGTACGTCGATTTGTCGGGTCGACAACAACAGCCATGTTGATATCAGATATAACAAATACATGACGCAACAAAGAACACAACTGACGTCAGAGTGGGCGCATGCGCAGTCCAATTTATTTAGATAAAGTGGTCTTGGAAAAGCCACCTACATAAAGGCTGTGTCGTATCAGACCAAAAAAGGGAACTAAAATCAACAATTCACATAGAAGCAAGCGCAACTTTGCTAGGTGCTGCCATCTCGTACACAAAGCGGCGAAATTTCAAATTAACCGACGAGGGTTCAAATTCTGCCAACCGATGACGCCACTTGGCAAACTTGTCGCGTTGGTATTTGTTTCGCCTTCTAGCGGAGCATTGTGAAGGCAAGATGATACGGCCTTTACTGTAGGTGGCTGTGTCTTGGGTGATGCGGAGTCATACCATGCCGACTTCGCTTGCTAGCGTATAGGAGCTTGATTAGGTAAATCAAGCTCCAAAAAAGATAGTTACATAGGATTGTTGCTGCCAGGAGCTACGCATAATGCTTAGTGAAGCTAACACGCCTGAAGATATTTGCTTTCCGGAAATATTCTTTTATTTATTTATTTATAAAAATATAAATAAAATATTTTTAAATTTATAATTTATTAACACAAAAGATTCAGTTTAGTTTAAAAGTTTCAATTAAGTTTAAAAACAAATTAGTTACTTTTATTTTTATGGAAAAGTACCATCATGCATTGCACTGTTCAATTCAAAGATGGCTGCTCATGGTGGTTCAAGTTGCTCTAAAACGCTAGTCAACAAAGACCAACAAAGTCATAATAATAAAGTTTTGGCCTCCTTAAACAGTCAGCAATCAACTGTAACATATTCTGTTCAAGAAAATACCGTTCTTCCTTGGATTTTATGATTTATTTGGTGCAGATTATTCCCACAAACTTAACAGATTCAATAGGTAGGTGGCCATTCAACGTGTGAAACTCCTGCTATTGTTTGGGCTACAAAACGTTAGGCCTATCGGTCACAGACTACAACGATGGTGTTTATTGAACAACTTTAAAGTGCATCTACTATATTAAAAATATCAAAAAAAGATTTCGGAAGCAGTAAACGATGCTGTAATGAAAGAATAACCCGTGGATGTTATTTCAAGGTCTCCTGGGTACTGCTAGTTGAATATTTTCGTAAGCGCATTTACGTAGTTGAACTTCCCAATTTCTTAAAATTATAAAAACGTAATATGGTGGTCCCAAGTAGCCTATATTTTTCTACAATAATTAACAGTACAATACAATTCACCTGCAATATTTTATACTTGTAGACCGCTTAATGTTTATTGATTTTATTAAGGAGAAAAGAAAAAAATTAAGTTCATTATTTATGTAGGATCCGGTCGGATCCGGTTAAAAAAATTACCACATCCGGGTCTGGCCGGATACTGCATTATCCGGCGCCGGATCCAGATATATTCGGACTCGGTCGATCCCTAATTAAAATAGTAAACAACAGTTAAAAGTTATCTAGAAAAATACGGAGTGATTTCCTGAGCAAACCGCATGTAGTCATCTTGAACGGTTTCAAGAGTTATCCATATTTCAGCAAAAGTTGCAGATACCGATCAGATCCAATCCAGTATCGCTATCGGTGCAGCCTTAATGAATGGTGTTACCGTAACATTTTTTTTTTTTAAAAAGAACAGAAACCAAACTACATTCAACAAATTCTCCCCTTGGAGCCGACAATTCACTCTTTTACTGCAAACTCGGCTCGTACGAATTCAAATAATATTCTATTTTAGCACAACTCTTCTTTTCGCATTAGCTGTCTTACCTGTTTATAGTAATACTGTCTTCGTTTTGTGGTTCCGGGCTTTGGAGCGCCGTCAGGAACGTTTTCATCATCCCAATTTTCCATAAGTTCTTCTTCATATTGAACAGATTCTTTCCCAACAGGCAAGAGATTATCATCCAGTTCACCTACATAAAACCAAAGCATGTCAAACGTTGAGTAACAATACGAATCGGGTACAAACTCGTTGAGACTTTAGGCCTTTCTGCAGGGATGAAAGTCACTAAGTAAAAAAGAAGAAAAGGCAAGAGAACAGATTAATTTGTGGGTGTTTTAGGTGTTTACTGGGCCGGTCGGGCTGGGATCCGAAGCGGGTGCGGCACCGCACCGGGACAACGTATTTTTAGGTACGTGGCTTGCAAGGTTCAAAAAAATAGCAAATATGCCTAAAAGTGGAAGAATATCCTCCCTGTTTCTGATTGTGGAAGTACACATCGAAACCCTGTGTTTTTAGGATCCCTTGCAGCTCTTCACTGGGGGCCTCTCAGCTAAGTCAGCCCAACTCTTTTTCGTTCCTTACTCTGGTTTTCATTTCAACCTGCTTAACCGTGGTACATGTAGCTTTTTTCATCAGTCGATTAAGAGTCACTGGTGGGTACCCCAGTCCCAGAAACTTCCCTTTCGCCTGCTGTTGATGTGCATGTGCTACCTCCATCATCGAGTTTCTCGCGAGTCTAATAAACTCATTTCTTGCGACCACATGGAGCAGAAATCTTGAGTGCCCCGAGGTATAATGAATGCCTCGAGCTGTCGCTGTAGGTTTGGAATACAGCTGGTACATAATGGTCCCATCATATTTTCTCAATAGCACATCCAGGAAAGGGAGTTTACCTTGCTTTTGAATTTTAGCGGTGAAGCCTAATACTTCCTTCCATTCATTGAACAGGCTACTTCAACCTCATTCTGTTTTGGCACTGGAAGGGTATATCATTTACAAACCACCTCCAAATTTTCAAGTCTGGTCTCTTTTCCAAAATGTATTGGTCAAGATGTCGTAACCCTAACCCTGCTAAAATTGGTGAGCTAGACTACCCCACGGGTGCACCACTTAGTTGTCTGAAGGTGGATCCACCAAATTCCACATAAATACAGGCCAGCACTACATTAAACAGTGTTTTGGTGAAAGGGAGTATGTAATACAGTTCGACAAAACATGGCTGACACGAGAAATGGTAGTGATCAAACCGGCATCGCAGTACACCACACAAAGACAAAAAAACAATATAAATTGGGCTGATACTCAGACTTTGTTGACCTACATTTCAGACCGAGACAAACACATAAGAAGTCTGGAATCACTGGAAATTTATTGCACATGAAAACAACGATAAAAAGCTAATGGGTATACAAGTTCCAGCATCGTCCATAGTCCAATTCCTGGTACCCAGTGATCTTTATGAACAACTATGACGGCGCTGGAGTGACCTTAGAAGAAGTGCTCACGAATACCGGAAGCTACAGCGAGAGCAGGATCAAAACACAGACAACAAATTGCAGCGAGATACTATAAACATACTATTTAGTAGGCCTGAAATAGACAGCAGGAATCCAACAGGATTCAAAGCTGACGAAAATTTGCAAAAATATGATAATTGTATTTTTCAAGTTGAGATTGTGTGTTGACGTACGGAAAATTTAAATACTAGGTTACAAAAGTAACATACAGTATTTGCAAAGCCTTGTTTTACTTTTAGGTCAACTAAATGTACTCTTCAAGCTTACAGAACCGGTCATTATTTAAGCTTGGGGGGGGGGGGGGGCAGCTCCCAGGTTCTAGAGCATAGAATCATCGAAAATTTAGAGTCACACTTTCATTCCCCCCTCCCCCTCAGTCAGTTGTACCAATAAGATTATTGTAAAAGCACAACAGCACTTAACCCTCTGGGCCCTAGAAGCCGATATATCGGCTTTACACTATATACGTTTGAGTTAAGAAACTAAAACCTTAGGTCCCAGAGGGTTAAACAGATGCAATTTTCTCAATTATGATTTACTTATTTCAATTAACAATCATCAGTTTTTATCCGTGTATATTTTAACAAGTAAAGTGAAACTTCAATCATGTAACCCTTTTTTTGCAGCACACTTGACGTTTTTGTTTATAATCCATGTACTTCATTTATGGCTATGGCGTTGGGCTATAATGATTTATGTCCTCGACAATTGAATTGATGATGATGTTTAAATTGCCTAACTTGGTGAGGGTGAATAATTATTGGCAGTAGTTTTTTTTTCATTTGCAAAGGTGTGAACGCGCGTGCATCCAGTGATTGTTGCTGCCCACTTTGAAACAATCCAGCTTAGCTCTGAACGCCTACATCTACCAAATAATACGCGATTCTATTATTTCTAGCTGCCAATTAACAACATAGCTTAGTTTGGTTAAAACTATCGTATATGTGTTTAGCCGAAACACACGTATTCTTTCATTTTACCCATCAACATTCAACTGTTTAGCAAAGACATAACACATGCACGAAGAATGGACCTGGCATTTGCGGATTGGCTTTCTTCCCTAATTACAATGGTTAAAACAACGTAAAACAATAATCCTAATTGTTCAGGGTTCCGTAACTCCGTAAAGACTCGACTAACTAAAAAAGACGTCTCTTTGAGGATGAAGAACTAGAAAATTTCTGACTTCGATCACGTTTCAGAATTTAGGTAGTTGCAGTAACTTTTTCTGAAATGGTAGCAGACCAAGAAGAAGAATAACAACAACATGTGAACAGTTTTCCCTACCTTACTGTTGCACAGAATTGCATAATTTTGGTAGCAATAAACCTTCGATACCTATCTACTGTCTGGTCAAATTTGGTCGAAAAATATTGAACAGAAACGGATATATTGTTTTAGTTTTGCAGGAGGGACGACTTCAATTTTATATATAAATATATATATACACATATACGCGGCTATCGCTGCGTACGATACCTGGTTACCTGTTGGATAAAGTTACAACATTGCCCATCCAAACAATTTTTTTTCCCAGACTATACTTTGTTCCACATTATGTTTTCAGAAAACTGACTGTATGACGCCACGTTTTCTTCCACTACAAGTGCAAAAAATCCGTAAACATCCCATCCGTAAACTCTAACAGTAACTTTGTTGATGCTACAAGTGTGATCCACATATTTTTGCACTCTTAGTGAAAGGAAACGAGTTGTCATCCAGTCATTTTTCTGAAAATATAATATGGAACAAACTATAGCCACTTAAGCTATTCAGGCTTTCAGCTTTACATATAAAAGAAATGTGGCTAGTTGAAATAAAATAAAAATAATGTAAAATGCCTTGTTGCATTTCATTCGTAAGAACTACAGTAAAACCTCTTTAACTCGAACTCCAGCGAGACTGGCAATGCAGTTTGAGTTAAGCCGAGTTTGAGTTAAACGGAAATGCATAAAATCATAAGACGGGCAGTTAGCATGGGCAATACCAAGTACATTTTTGCCTCCAATGTTTGTTAAGTGCAGATTGGTTTAATATGTGAAATATACTACTAATTCCTCAGTAAAAACAGCAGAAATACTTTGTCGGGTACAGAAGCGACACAGAATGCATGGTATCAAGAAGTAAAATTACCATCTGGAGTTTGAGTTAACCGATATTTGTTTGAGATAACGAGGGTAATTTTGTATTGGGCCAACCAAATAGCACAAAATTGTTTGACTTAACCGATAGTTTGACTTAAGCGAGTTTGAGTTAACGAGGTTTTACTGTATTGCAATAGTTGCAGAAATGAAAAAAAAATTCAGATTAAAGTTAGAAAAAAGTCTGTGAGCATTTTTAACAAAACTAAACTGGATTTTTCAATTTTGAGATACTGTGAATATCAACTCTTAATTTACAAGGCAAGTGATGTTGCAAGCTTTTTTTTATTTAAAGCTGCAGGCTCACCTGTAGTGGTATGAAATTATTTAAACCTACTACCTGTAACTGATAGCCACAACCATTCACTAAATTATAATAACCATCTTACCAGTTACATGAAGAACTTCACACATTTTCAAAGCTGCAGCCATTTTGGAAAGTGATTTTGATTTCACCAGAGGTCCCTAAAAAAATTAACATTGTGAAACTAAAGCAATAATAATATCTCAATTACGGAATAAACACTATTTACTTACGATTACTGGTTCCTTTATAGGTGAATTAATGGGCAGATACAGCACAGCTTGGAATTCGAGCTCTTCCGCATGGCCACATCTTTCTTTTATTTTGCATCGTGGTGTGAGTCGTGTGAAGGTATCACTAGGTAACTTTGCACAATATCTGAAATTTTGTTTTTCAACGTAAAAAAGTAGTGATCAGCCAACTATTGAATACAACGTACGAAAACATATAGTGGACGAAAAGTCTACGGTTATTAAAACTGCATTTTGCCTGTGTACCATCGAAACCAAATGCAAATTTTGCCTCATAGGAACTAACCGAACTTCTTCATTCTCGGTTATTCTGATGTTTGCTACAGAGCACTTTCCCACTATGTAAACTTACTCCTAGTGCTGGAGCCGCAGTGAATATTGGCTGAACTCCACCACTATTAATTTAGTTTAGTAAATAGCTTATCTACACTTTTTCGTAGGGCTAACCTTGATACAGTGAGTACGTATAACGAAAAAACAAATACAGACATAGAACCATGAAAGTTTAAAACTTCCATTCTCCATGCAACTCTGTTATCTGAACAAATTTCTTGACCACAAATTTTAGAAATTCAACAATTTTTAGACCAGAAATCTCCCACAGAGAGCTTGTTTTCTTCAATTTTTCGAAGCAACTTTATCCAAAATGTTGCAACTTGAATGAAGCAGTCTCCTAACACAAATCCTTCTCAAATAAAAGTGCAATTTAATTAGCATGTAACTTTGATTATTCACAAACTTGTCGATCCCAATTAGTAATCAAGGTTATTCTGTAAATCCTGCATGCGCTACAGGCGTTTCTTTTAAATGCAATCTCTTGTTAAACATTAGTTAGGGACTGGTGTAATTAGGCTAGCTGTAAATTACTTGCAATTAGTGGACTTTGATTTAGATAAGGTGGACTGAAAGTTAAATTTACACCATAATTCTTTCCATTTGAAATACTTCCTAACAACAGATGCGTAAATACATTTTTCAAGACCAATAAACTTTCTCCTTTTATTTTTCAAACACTTTCGAAACTGGCAACTGTGGTTATTAGCAAAAATTACGGCTAAAGTTCACTTTACCACAATTTTCTAAAAGCTCTGAATTCTGTTAGTACTTACCCTACACTCTCATTATATGGTGTCCTTTTTTTTGTGGGAGGCGCGGAACACAGTTTAAACCTCATCAGTACTTTACCACATTCCGTTCATTTATACGTGTTCGTTGTCGATCGCGGGGCTGTGCACGGAAGCTCGTTCTTGCCCCCCGCGCCAATTTTTCGCTCGCGGGGGGCGCGCGCGGGGGGCAAGAGCGGGCTTCCGTGCGCGGCCCCGCGAACGAAAAATTTTTTTTACACAACTTAAAATGTCCATTGTTATGCAAATTAAAATGCAAGTTAATATGCAAATTAATACGCTAATTATTATGCAGATTATCGTTCAATAAAGTATAGCATTAAAACCGAACAACAGGCACATGTAGCCTCAAACCAGCACAACAAACGCATGTTGACCATTTCCACTAAAGAAAGATTCTCCAGTGTACTCTTTGAGGAAACTAGGATTTCATAAACAAATAAATACAAAACGGATAATTCAATGAACAAATAAATAAACAAACCATAATCCAACATAAAATAGATAAATATGAACAAATCACTTTCTCAACAAGGCTATTGTTTGGTTCGAGGCTATTTGTCACGCGCTCACGTTGTGTTGTTAGCGCCTTACAAAACTCAACAAACAAAGGGAATAACTTTTTTAGAATTGCAGACCTTTACAAACAGGTATTTAGCTAGATATCCCGCAAAGAATTCTTGTTTACTGTTAAAAGCAGGCAACGTAGCCTCTATATTGTTTGTGTGGGCGCTTGTTTCGGCGTTTTTGAAATCCACGCTGTGGTTCACTGTAAGGTGCTGGAAGGCCTCGCTTTGTAAGCATTCATAGGCCTTCCAGCTGTCGGAGATTATCGTGGTTCCAAGGAGAATATATTCTTTAATAATAGGAATTAAGCTTACTGAACTCCTTTCCTCCACTGGAACCATGAACGCTTCAAACCATGAAAACATCGGTCACGTGACTCCAAACAAGCCATTTGGACGTTTTTTTTTTTTTTTTTATTTTCGCTTTAAAAACCTCCTTTCCGCACCTTGGAATCAACTTTAATGTGCCTTACGACGATAATAAGGTAAGTCTTTTTTTTTTTTTTTCTAAAATTTGGGGGTTTGTGGTAAACTAGATTTGTGCCAAAATTACTGACAATTCTAACACTAATTTTTCAATTTTCTTAGTTTGGGTATAATCAGTCATATTCATCACGGATTGCATACAACCAAAAGGATCAAGTTTTTAGCTCAAACATGGAAATTTTCGGCGGACATAGGCTGCCATCTTCTTCAAGCTAAAGAATGTGACGGCTAATGACCACCGGAAATTTGCAAGTTTGAGGTAAAAACCTTGATCCTTTTGGTTGTGTTTAATCTATTGTGAGTAAAAATTAGTGACAACAAATACTGCCCTCAAAATGATATCTTCGGGCCTGCAAGGCCGAAAACTGGCCAACAATATGGAGCTGTAGAATTTATACAAAATCTACTGGTGAAAAATTCTTAAAGAACGTTGAGGTTAGGGCCAGGTGGGGGGGGAAAGAGGGGTGTGTTCGGGTTTGCGGCTACACATGAAGGTTGTACATATCATTTAGTTTTCTAGCGAATTGATAGCATTAAATAAGTTCAATGCCAAACTGATGAAATACATAATAAAGCAGTCCAATCCAGACAACAGATATGTAATTATGAGCAACAAAGTGAGCACATTTTGGTAATAACACAAAATCTTACAAATTGTCTGACTAAAAACTTGGGATGTTAACAAAATACAGAAACTGTCTATTTTTCACAATTTCCTTCATAACACCGACAACGCCTACACTTGGTGTACTTATCATGCACAGCTGAATTGTGACGGGTACTCTCCACTCCCAGTGAGCCTTTCCCCTTCCCCGGGACTGCTGGTCTGGTGCCTGGGTTCAAGGGGGAGTCGAGTAACTGACAAAGCGAGACACGCACGTAATGGCGAAGCAAGGAGAGGCACGGAGGAGAGCAAAAGATAACCGACTGGCCAACTGGGAACAAGAGCACACTAGAAGCATCCAACCCACTGAGTGTTTCATGTTTGTAATCAATGCTTGCTGCAACCATGAGTAAACGACCTATGAGTGGCAAAGCCAAGTCTGAGCTGAATAATAATCAGAGCTTGAAGCTAGCCTGAGTCGATCGACTGTTCTCCTTGGCCTTACCCCAGCCTTACCTCAACTTTGGCACCTTCATTCCAACTTCCAACACTGGCAACCGAACTATGTTGTTTTCCGAACAGGACTTAGAATCATTAGGAACTTACTCAGCCTTGCTTACCAGGTTGTACAAATTCATCGTTTTAATCTGACGACTCCACAGTTTGGTAGTTTTTTATAGTTTGGTATACTGGTGCGCAAAACATCAGTAATTCAATCGCTTGAGGCATTGAAAATTTTGGCACCCAAAAAGACAAAAGCCTGGATAGGTTTATGTTTCACAAATACTGTGACGCAAACATTAGAACTGTCGCTAGATGCCATGCATGAAAACCTTAGTGACAGGGCACAGACTCTTAAAGAAGTGACACAGAACTTTATTTTAGTGTTCGCTTTGAACATTTAAATTACTGAGAGACTGAAAATGAAGCTGGCGTTGGTCGCATGCTCTCTAGACGTCACGTGACCTTAGAAAATATCTGATACGATTTAATACCAAAAATAGAAGAAAAAAAGTTTAGGTATCAAGCATCTATACGCAGTTTTTTTTTTTTTTTACGACTTCGTCATAAGACACTTACTTCATTAAGAACCAACGGTGCACGAGAAATGCAATATTTTTCAACCATAGCCTACTCCTAACTCGGGCTTACCTGTTAATGAGAGCAATAGCTGAAGACATTGTAACTTTCGCCTTGCCGTCATGCCTTGGAAAGTATGGTTGCATGACCTTGTCAGCACTTTCAGCATCTACTTCTTCATCAGTTGGAATTTCTCGTTCGTGACATCGATTCAACAAAATCTATGAGGAATAATACATTTCAATCATGACCTTGATTTGAAGGAGTCCCTTAGCCAAAAATATTTTTTACACTTGCATTAGAAGGAAACTGGGAACTGCTCAGTCGATACTCAGGTTGGGCGATATCATTTTACTATATTTTGGTATTGGAAGGTGTTCACTTCTGCCGAAATTGTTGTCGTCAGCTATACCAAAACCGTATAACGCTTCCATGAAACTGAACTAGTTCAGAAATGAAAGATTTCAAAATATATCCTGGGATTATTTAAATTTTCGAGTTGTGCAGAAAATAATTAGGCCAAAGTGCAATACATTTCCCCAAAAAAACTACCTTTCCTTTACTTGAGTAGCTGCAGTTAACGTCAACAGTAGCCCGTATTCATAAAAATGAAGCATTTACTTCGAAGTAAAAAGTATCGCTCGGAAGTAAAGGGTAGAAGTAAAAGGTTTTGCTTCAGTTTGTATTCATAATCAAGAACTTTTCCTTGCAAGTAAGTACTTGAAATGAAAGAAGTAAAAGGTACCGAAGGTTTGCTTTCACACGTGCTGCAACAATTCTAACTTGCAGTGTGGATGGAGGCCCGTTCAATTGTTTAATTTGTTTCAACGTTGAGACCTGAGTTTGTTCATGTGTTCCAGTGTTGGGACCTGAATTTGTTCGTGTGTTTCAGTGTTGAGAACTGAACTGACATGTAGATTTCTCTAGTGTGAAGTATTTGTAGAAGTTGCGTATAAGAGGAGAAATGTCGCCAGTAAGTGAAAGTAAAAACGTACACCTCCGGAATGAGCATTTCGGACAAGGCTTGCTAACATCCGGTAAAGGAAAAATCCCAATCACACGAAGACTAAGAAAAATAACGCTTTACATACCACTATACAATATATAACGCTCTTTGGAACAGAGGCGAATAGTAAAGACCTTTATGAAAAAGATGAATAACAAAATGTAAAACTGATAAAAATAAAACAGGGAAAAGGCGTATTCGATTACTGCCAAGGGAAAAAATTTTGTTGTCAATTCAGCGCCTTCTCACATCACGACTTAACAATTTTTTTCTTCAAAATCGCTGGTCATTGCGCCCCTAGGTATTAAGGGCACCTTATAAAAACAAACTCGTAAAAAAAAAAAAAAACTATACAATTGGTGATGGAGGGGGTGGGGGGTTGGAAAATGTTACGTATGTTCAGGTGGTGGTGGTGGGGGGGGGGGGGAGAATCACGCCAAGTGTTATACAAGTGTTACTTAGGGGGAGTAGGGGTCTAAATTGCTAGAAAAAGGTGTTACATGGTTTGTGAATGCTCCCATAGCAAACACACCACTCAGTACACACACTGGAAATGAAGGTTCAACTGGGAAACTGAGATTCTTGCAAAAAAGTTGCTCCGGACTAGATGTATTTTTCGGGAAGCAAATCCTTCAAGTTTGAAGCAAATACTTCTGCCTAAAAGCAAAACCTTTTCCTTCACTTTTCTTATAAATATAATCCGAATCAATTTCTTCACTTTTTGCAAGTAAAAAGTAATGCTTCTTTTTATAAATACGACCTACTGTGTCTCCCCTCCCCCTAAACACTGTCGACCAGCCCATCAAAACTGTTGTCGCTATTACCACTGCCTTGATGCAGGAAACTAGTTAGCTGCAAAGTATTCACACTATGCAATTAAAACTTAAACAGTGTAAAATAAAATAAATAAAAACAAAGGCTTCGTTCTGGACAAACTAAAGAACTGTAACTAAAGAATTGTAGGTCTAACTCTTTCTCCGCAAAAGAAAAAAATACCAAGTCCATTTCTTCGAACATAAGCCCAACGTCTGAATTTTGATGCAGAGGCGATGACAAGGCAACATTTTGTGGTATCCTTCTGCAGTTTTCCGCTCGAATTCATACCTTTTGGTGTCTCTGGCCGTGAGGTCGGAATGGGTATGATTGGTACCTGCATTCATGATGTCACCATGGTATCCTCTAGAGTCGAATTAATTATCTGTTCTTATTGCACAATTCAGTTTTTACTTTTAACCTTTTAATATATTTTATTCTAGTTGCCTAAAAGCAACATTTTAATCCAGTAAGCTTAACGTATAAAACTGTCTTAAATTTATATTTACTACGATCTTAATCTAATATGTAAATTCTCCTCTTGCTTATATACATCCACACCGGCCGCGCAAGGAGAGACTACACGACCTGGCTTCCTGGAGAAGGTCGTGTCGTGCATTATTATTCCTGCTTGTACTTTGGATTTGAATGGGATGACGTAAGCCAGTGTCATCATTCGTCATGCGGCACTTTGTACTAGAAGTCAAGAATCGCCGAAACATTTGGGATCGTATGCAGCTCGAGTTAATCTCAGCCATAACCTTTCCCTACCTCCCCAAAACAGCCCCCCCCCTTAATATTCCCCTAAAAGGGTGGGACAATGGGGGGCCCGTCCGGGATTTGAACCCGGGACCTCTCGCACTATTGTGTTTTAATAGTACGTCTAATAATGGTGCCTTTCGTTTAAGATACAGTAGTGTCAAAAATGTACAAAGATTCACACAAGGAGGAGTACAAACGTTGGTTTAATCAGCCACGTTATTCCATAAGGAATCTTTCAGTTGGGAGACAAGGTTTTTTTTACAATAAGACTTTCCGTAAAGGAGACGCCTTCCTTATGTCTGCCTCCGAAATTTTGGTCGACGCCTTCGAAACAGTGAAGTCGTCTCAATTTACCTTTCGAAGAGCCTTTTCAACGGCGATCTCCGTACCATCGCTCCCTATTTCTTCGAGAAGATTAAGGAGCCACCGAAAAAGAACCTACCCTTTCCTTACAGGAAAATGAAGAAGTACGGAAGCCAATTTCGAAAATTCTTTCCCAAAGGTTCCCCCCCCGCGGACAAGGGGCCCCCCCCCCCCCTCCCATTTTGGATCCGACTTCTTCACGGCCTCATGGAAGAGGATTTGGGCTCCTTTTGGCTTCTCCGAGAAGCCAAGGAAAATTCAGGGGCAGGGTCAAACGAGCTCCACTATGAAGCCAATCCCTTTCCTCCTCTCCCCATTCTCCGAAAGGTAGGGGAGAGGGAAAAGGTTAAAACAACATGTCAGCCTGGCACAAATCACCCTCGGACACTTTCGTGTTATATACAATCAAAAAGGGCTTCAAACCATCTTCATTTCCCTTCCGGCTCTATCCTCAACTCCATCTGATTGGATCCTAAATTCACCTAAAACCCCACCTTAGTGGAAGATATTTTAAAACTCCTTCAAACCAGGAGCAATCAAGGCTTCCCCCTTCAACACTCGAGGTTTCTGGAGTCTGCACGAGTGATTTCAATGAAAGGAAGAAGCCACCTCATTTTCAACTTGAGGAAGCTCAATTGTCATCATCCGAGGTCTCACTTCAAGATGGAGACCAGAGCCACCATAAGGGAAGCTCTTCAGAGGGACGAAAACACCATCTTCTTCGACCTCGAAGATGCTTATTTTCACATATCTCTGCATCACTACGTCTTTCACATGTTTCATTTTATCTCCGAAGGGATTACTTACCACTTCGATGCCCTCCCTTTCGGGCTAAGAAGAGAGGGCCACTCGGATCTTCACTGTAGTGATGCATACCGTTATCTGTCATCGCCATCGTCTCGAATTCCGAGCTCATGCCTATCGTAACGATTGGCTTTTATGAAACAGGGATCGAGTAATGCTTCTGAAGAATCTTCAGACCTGCATTCTTCAATTTCAAGTTTTAGGATTCAGCATAAACGCATCAAAATCAAGGCTCACTTCCAATCAAACCTTCATCTTTTTAGGAGCTCATTTTGATCTTCGAAAATTTCTCGTCTGACCAACTTCCGAACGAATCCAAAATCTCCTTTCTGCATTGGAATATTTCCTTCGAATGTCTTCAATCACGGCTCTCAATCTGGCATTTGCCATCAAACTCATCGACTGCAACGCAAAGCTGGTTCCTCAAGGTCTCTAGAAATGAAGACCCATGCACTGGTTCTGAAAGGAAGAATGGAACTCGAAGACGGCTTGAAACGACCTGATTTTTCTCTACAATCTGCCTCTTTTGAACCTTCATGGGTGAACATTTCCATCCTTCAAAAAGGAGTCTAGGTTCATGAGCCTTTTCCCGATGAGCCCTCCTTTTCACCGATGCCTCCTCGACAAGGTGGGGAGCCCACTTGATGGCCTGTCCACTTCTGGCACTTGGCAACAAGGAGTCCACCTTACACGTCAATGTCCTGGAACTCCGAGCCATTCGTCTCGCCATCACGGTCCGGAGCCACCTTCTACCAGGCAAAGTCATCACCATTCTGACAGACAACAACACTGCAGTCACCTATGTAGCCTAAAGAGAGGAGGAGGAACTCTCTGTCACTCCCTCATGGAAGAAACATCTCGCCTCTTCGAGCTTGCACTCTTCTTCACGTTACACCTCAACCCAGACATATTGCTGGCAAATTAAATGTTCGGGTCAACGAACTGCCGAGGACGAAGGAGACTCCAACAATCCAATGGATCCCATCCTATTCCCGAAATTGGAAACACCACACACCTACACACCAACTTTCGATCTTTTTATCCCTTTGAAAAAACTGAATGGCTTTTACTCTGAAAGTTCGTCATGCTTGATCATTCGATTGTTAAAACAGGGCTTGAAATGAGCGGTATCGCATCGCAATTTGTACCACAAATTTAAACTTTAGCAATGCAAAATTAAATAATGTATCGCAGTTTAGCGACGCAACTGTATTAAACGAGGCAACATAACATCGTAGTCATGATCGTGTTGGCTGACAAGGAGATGCTAATTCCTCTTAATTTATAGGCAGGCCAAGCACGCACATGCATTCTGGCAAATCATTGGTCCTACCATCACCTTCGGTATTTTGTTGGTGGCACTTTCGTTTCAGTCACGGGTCAGAATAGTCTTAACGTGCATCGGATATTATTCTATTGTTAATGTTTATTATAGGTTGATTGTTTCCCAAATAAAATCGGATGCCATCGTCTTGACCAAGCATCCGTGCGTGTAGCAGAGTAAAAGTGAAACAAAAATGGCTGTTGTTTCAAATAAAGTAAACTTTTTCTATTTTTTTTTTACTAAATAAATTATTCTTTAAAAGTTGCTAATCATTTTTTCATGACTGCTACGCAAATTTGTATTTTGCTTCGCATTTCTGCTATGCAATTTTTCTAAGACAATTCGAGCCCTGTTAAAACAGAAATTACGCACGTTACTGTACCAGTATTCTTACGAATTTTCAACAGACCGACCTGGAAAGAGAATATTTTCAGTCGGTGTGCGAGAAGCCTTTTACAAACAAAAAGCGGCCCAACGAGGAGAGGGAGGGTGCCTGTGGTCTGCAGGTCCAGACTGAATGAGGAATTTGCATGGTGCAAAATTTTCAGTTAGGCCTATCGGGTTCACGAATAAGTTTCCTGCATTTTCAAGACGTTTGTCGGTTGTTTTTTGCTAAACAACTTGAGAATGACCCCAACCTATTATCTTGAGAATCACCATTCATAAGCTCTCGAAACAACAGTTCAAATGGTGTATTTGAATATCAAAATCGGTCACTTTTTGGCGAAATTGTCACAAAAAGAACATCACGAAACCAGGCCTTCCAGCGAACTTTCGAAAAAGTAGGACTTTTCTAGAAAAAAAGTAGAACAATAGGAGCAACAATAATAGAAATAAGTTACAGTCTGACGCATGTCTTGCTTATATAGTTGCTTTGGTGCACTTAATTTTTCAGCCTCATCTTTATTTAATACAGGGTGTCCCAAAAGTCCCAGTCCTGTCTCATAATTTCGTAAGGGGTTGAAAGAAAATAATGACACTCTGGCAATGGAGGCTTGGTTAAAGGATCTACCTTTTTGTACAATCGGCATTAAGCCTGCTTTCCAATGAAACGGTGGGTAGAGGTATATCTTATTTGAAAGGTCTTTATTAGGTGAGTAAAGTGCCGCAACGATTGCTTCGATACAATGAGCCCATTCAAAATGGCAGCCGGTCAAACATTCGGAATTTCCTCTACATCCGTATGTCTTACTCAGGCCAAAGACGACGTAAAGGGATGCAGGTAGGTGGCAGCAAAGTGCTTCGTTCAACATAGTTGGATTACACCCACGTCTTTTGCGGTTTGAAGCCGTTCCTTGGGGGGGGGAGGCTGAGGTGAGGCCCATACTCTGGGCTTCAAACCGCAAGAGACGTTGTAGGTATGATCCAACTAAATTTAACGAAGCATTTTGCTGCCACCTACGCCCCTTTACGACGTGAATTTTTTGTGAATTGACTTTTTCGGAATGTCGTCATGTTCCACAGTACGAACTTCAACGTGAGCACGGAGTGTCATTAAAAAAATTGAAATAAAAGTAATAACTACCCATCAGAGACCACAGTCGTAAGTTACATTTATTTTTAAATTCCTAAACATTGTGATCATTCTGACTATCACAGGGCCTCGTCACAAAATACATGTAGAACAGCGTTTTATGTGGTTGTTGTAGTTGTGTTTTTCTTCCCGTCCCGCCAAGTAAAACTAGAGTGCCGGTAACAGACACTGCGTCTGCATACCGATATTTAAACCCAAGATATAAATAAGTCTAAACTAATTACCCTTCCTCCCACCATACAAAAAAAATCATATGTTTTTTTTCTGTTTTTGGACGGAGGGGGGGGGGGGTCCCCCTCCCACTGCAATCGATTAAACATTCGAGCCTTAGTTTGCAAATTTTCAACAACAATATGTGCTATCACATATGCCGTAAGAAATCAAGCTCCATAGATCACAGTTGTGTTCTTGTTTATTTGTTAGTGTAATAGCTGAGATGCTGCTTAACTGACTGTGTGGGTCAACATGTACAACTTGTTTTCCAGTTTTTAAGATACGACGTTAGAATGGTTTGAGCTAGCAGCTTTTAATTTGCACCGCTGGAAAGCTCTCATCGACACGATGAATTTGGTGTACTTGAACGTCATAACGGTCAAAAATTGGGGAAGTTGTCACATTTTCACCGGATTCGAGTTTTTCGAGTATGGATGCAAGCGACGAGCCGAGTTCGAATCCACGTTGCATACTCGGGCTCAAATTTTTCGAGTATCGCACATCCCTAGTAGTACAAGATCATTTAGTTTGTATAGAAAGAGTATTTTGCCGGCCCGCCTGGCTGGCCGGCTGAAAATTGTTTCTATTGCCTGGAAACATACATTACCTGTGTTTTTACTGCATTCTTTCCTGAAGGATGCTCGCTCGCTGGAGGGTTCTTGAAAGCGTCGGTAGCCCCGGTCTGCGTATGCGTGACTCCTCTTATAAAAGCGGCTCAGCGATTCCCGCCTGCCATCTTTTTTACCCTCTCGTTCAGTCAGGTGGTGACACAAGGTGGTTAGAACTAGGACGGTACCTGATTGCCTCCGAACCTCTAACTTTCGTTCTTGATTAATGACAAAAACTGTGAGTCCAGTGGTGCATCTCAGCTGGCCATGGGCTTCCTCCCGGTTTTGAAAGGGAGGAGGACGAGTTGATTGCGGCCTTTGCGGAATTCCAAATTTTCTGTTCGTTTGATGTAGTAACGAAGAGCTCATACTTAACACAAGAGCTTTTCGGGTTCATCAGTGGTATGTTGGTTCACACCGGGATTATGATTGGTTTTGTTGGTTCGCATGGTTTTTGTGTTTTTGCCTTGAATGATGTTCTGGGTTTAAGGCGAACTGCGGAATGGTTTTCGTAGAAGAAACATAATGCTGGGTCGATGGATAGTGTCTGTACTTCACGGTAACGTTGTCCTGTGGCGAGAGCCATTAGGAAGACCGTTTTCCTTGTTAGGTAGTTCAGGTCGCTGTGTTGCATGGATTCGTATGGGGATTTCCGGAGGGATTCGAGAACGATTGTGAGATCCCAGTCAGGGAATGGTTTCTTTATTGAAGGTCTTTCGTTTTCGAAGGATCTGATGAGGTAGGAGATGTTGTGGTTTTCGATGAGGTGGTGATTGTTTGCAGCTTTGAAGACGGAGTTAAGAGCTGATCTGTTGACGAGTATTGTGGAGGCTTTTAATTTTTGGTTGAAAAGGGAGTCGAAAAATTCCAGAAGGTCAGCTATAGAGGGATTGACTGGATTGATTTTCCTTCCGATACACCAATGAAGCCATCTTTTCCTATGGTTGTCATAGATCTTGTATGTTGATTTTTGAATAGCTTTGCTGGCAATTCGGGTTGCTTGTTCTGGACAAATTCCTGCCTCTTGGAGTAGTTCGATGATAGTAGCCACCCGTGCAGTTGAAAGGTGTGAGTGTGTTGGTGGAATAGGGTCCTTTGCGTTGCGAAAGCAGATCTGGAAGGTCGGGTAGTTTTCTTGGGTGGTCTATTAGGAGATCTAGTAGATGGGGAAACCATGGCGTCAATGGCCAGTTCGGTGCTACAAGTAAGAAGATTCCTTCCGTTGTTGAGAGCTTTTGGAGAACAGCGTGGAAAAGTTTGAAAGGTGGAAATAGGTAAGCATAAAGTTCTCCCATGGGAACGTTAGGGCATCTACTCCCCTGGCTTGTGGGTCCGGAAGGAGACTATGTACTGGGCAAGTTTGGCATTGGACTTCGTGGCTAATAGGTCTATCATTGGCTTCCCCCATGTGGTGAAGAGTGATTCGCAGACTGATTTTTTGAGGGACCATTCGCCTGCCGGTGGAGATTGGCGAGGTAGAGAGATGGTGATGACATTCCTGTTCCCTGGTATGTGTAGAGGAAGGATTGTTGTCTGTAGGGAGAAGATTTCGGAGGTCATTTGATGAAGCGAACGAGAGTGGGTGCCTCCTTCGTTTCGGATGTAAGCCACCGCAGTTGTCTTGTCGGTGTGGATCTGTACTATTTTGTTGTTGACAATGGCTTATAAGTGGCTCAGGGCTTCCCAGATGGCTTCTAGTTCCAATTGATTGATGTGGGCTTTTTTGGTTGTTTCCCATTTTCCAGATGCCTCCAGGTTTTGAATGTGGGCTCCCCAGCCGTGGAGAGATGCGTCCGTGAAGAGGTGAAGCTCTGGTTGAGTTTCGTGTAGTGGTACAGATGCTGAAATTGTTGTTATGTCGGTCCACCATAGGAGAGTGTCGTGAGAGAAGAGGTGGTTTGTTGGTTTTGTTAGGTTCTTGTCTTTTGTCATTCCCCCTTGGTCTATGCGGAAGTGGTGTAATGGTGTTGTCATCTATTTTCCATAGGGGACAAGTGAGGCCATGGAATCCAATTTTCTGATTAGAGAATTTAGATCATGTAAGGTGTGGTCGGGTTTGTTGCGGAAGTTGCAACAGGACTGAATGCTGTTTTCGATTCGTTCTGGTGATGGTGAGGCTTTTGCAGATACGAGGTTGAAGTGGGCTCCGAGGAAGATGAAGGATTGGCTGGGTTCGAGTCTTGATTTTGGGGTGTTTATGGCGAATCCCAGTTGTGTCAATAGTTTTAGAGTGTAGATTCTTTTTGCTTGTAGGAGCGGTAATGAATTGTCGTTTAGAATCCAATTGTCTAGATAGGCATTTGCTGATATCGGGTTTTGGTGTAGGTGCACCAGGACTGGTTTAAGCCGAATGGCAGGCTTTAGAATTTGTAAACCTTTTTGTTGTATAGGAAGCGGAAATAATGTAGGACAGCATGGTGTAGGGGAATGTGCAGGTGGGCATCGGTGAGATCGATTGAGATTGTCCAATCGTTGGGTTGAAGTGTTTGGCGTATCGTGTCTAGGATGTGAAGTGTTCATTTTCGATGTAACGATTGAGTGGCTTTAGATTGAAGATGAGACGTTCTCCTCCAGTCTTTTTGGGTGTGAGAAAGATGGAGCTGTAGAAGAAGCCTGGTCGTGAGGGGTTTGGACATTCTCGGATGGCTTTCTTTTTGAGAAGGGTGAGGATTTCGGTGGTGAGTGCCTCTGAGGGAGGTGGGGCTTGGTGCCAAGCTGGTGGAGATATTAGACATGGCTTTGTTACGAAGGTTGGATGAAAACCGTTGGCTATGATCTTTAGGATGAAAGGATCGCTGGTAAGTTTCTTCCAGGCTGGTATGAAATGGCGTTAGGCGTCCACCGACTGGTATTGTTGTCTGTTGGTTGTCAGCGAGTGCTACGGGGTTTGCTGCGAGTTCCTGGTGAGGAGTGGTGGCTTCATTGGTCGTAGGAAAAACTTTTGTTTCTTTTACCTCAGTTGGAAGATTTTCCACGAAAGGGCTGGTTGTCATGGGTTCTGGTGTCATCTTTGTAACGGTTTTCTTCTCGTTTAGATGAAAATGGTTGTTGAAAGTTGTAGAAGTTCCTTGGTCTGTTTTTTAATTTCTTAGGTTTCTTCGAGATGTCAAGATGTGGCGCAATCTTGGGGATTTGGCCGTTAAAAAGGGTGTGTGATTCGTGATTCGGGAGATTTCGTAGGATGTGACGAGTTGATGCATTAAGCTTTGCTGATATATTCAGGGCGGCTTCATATTGGAGTAGAGTGGAGTTTAAAAGTGCTTTGGTGAGCCAATTAAAGGAATGAAAGGTGGCATAAGATGCTTTCTTAAAAAGCTGGTTGAATAGGCTCGAAAGCCGGGCTGCTTCTGTTCTACTTGATTCAGTGACGAGTTTGTCACATAGCGCATTGATGGCTGTGTGGGTGACGTCAGTATGGGAGGCGGCTCGAAGGCCATAACGTAGCAGCCTGTCATTGTCTTTGATGATTGCAGAAAGAATTTCAATCTTTTTTTGTGATGAAAAGAGAGGAGCCAAAATAGAGTTTTGTTTCAGTTGTAAAAAACTCGTTTTCTTTGCAAGTCTCAAAATTTCTTGGGTTTGCAGATCCTTCTCCTAGTGGACAGAAAAACCAGTTTTCCTTGCCTGGTCGAGGTGGTGGTAGCTCTTGGTCGAGGATGAGTGGTTCACCTTTTCCTAGAAGGGTGCCAACGTTGCGAAGTAGAGTGGTTAGCAGGGTTGTCGATTGTCCCAGCAATCTTCGTTTTTTCCTTTGTTGATCTCTTTGGCAGTAGCCAAAACCTGTTGCGAGGCCTCGGTTTATAGTTGGGTAGCAGATTTTGGTGGTGGTTCGTACAGGAAGGCTGCCGGTACAGTTTTCTTAACTGTTTTGAGTAGGCGGCGGAGAGGAATGTTAGAATTTTCCTCCTCATTGTCTTCATTCTCTGAATCATCATTAGAGAAATGAGCGTGTCGTGATGATGTGGAATTCTGGGAGGAGTTGTTAAGTGCTGAAGCAGTGTCCAAATCAGAATCATTTGGTGTAGGCGTAGGTACTGGCGAAGGCGAAGGTACTTTTCTTGGAGGCGAAGGAACTCGCGAAGGCGAAGGGTTTTTTGAGCCGGAGCGCCGTTTGGAGCGAAGCTGTTTTGACGGTCCGGCTGTTGCGTTTACGATGAGCCAGGTTTTAGTGTAGGTTGTTGAAACAGTACGTGGCAAAGAAAGCGTAGGTTTCTTTTTGTAGCTAAACTTTTTGATAGCATGGTCCATGAGTCTGTAGATTTCCTTGGCTGAGAGTGAGTGCTTGCGGGCGAAGAGTGAGAATTTTGTGACGAAGTGGAAGATAAATCCAAAGGTACGTCGCTGGTTGGCGTTTGATGACGTGAAGATTTCAATGAATTCCTACATAGTTGGTCACAAGGTATCGGTGAAATTGGCAGAGAAAGCGGCGTAGGCGATGACACATGGTGTGAAGATGGTGGAGGCGAAGGTAGGGGTGAAGGCGAAGGCCAAAATTTGCGGGTCAGGAGGCGTAGGGCTGGCAGGCGTAGGCGCAGTCCAGGGCGAAGGCTTGGCCGAAGATCTGAATCTTGCCATCAGGTACAGCAGGAACTGATGGCGAAGACAGCAGACTTGGGTTTTTCCAAAAAGGGCGAAGGCGAAGCTGATAGCGAGGAGCGAAGTGTCCGTTCTTCGTTGCGTGGAGGGAAAAAAGATGGCAGGCGGGAATCGCCGAGCAGCTTTTATAAGAGGGGTCGCGCAGCTGGCCATCTACCGACGCTTTCAAGAACCCTCCAACGAGTGAGCATCCTTCAGGAAAGAATGTAGTAAAAACACAGGTAATTATGTTTCCGAAGGGCAATAGAAAGTATGTGCACCAAAGTATCTTAATTCTTTCAGAAAATTACTGAAGAATTCACAGCAGATATCAGAAACTGAATTATCGGAAAAGAAGAAACCTTGAACACGGTAATAATTCTCTTGTCACAATCTGACTGGCTTCGATTTGTTAGTTCAGATTGTATTCTGGTCTGGGTCTGTACTGAAGTTTACAAACTTTAGCATGTGATGCATGTTAAACTTTTTTAAAGTAGGAAAAGTAGGATATTTCTTAAAAAGTAGGACAACTGGAAGGCCTGCGAAAGAAAAAAAGCAGGATAAATCGTACTGCAACACAGCCAGCAGTACCATGACGTAGCGTCGCCAGTTGCTCTGATTCTACCACAGGGCAGACCGATGACGTCTGTCCTCATCAGGCATAACCCACATGGAGTGGCATGAATTTTCTAAATGCCCGGGTAACTAAACCAAAACTGCCCCAAAATATTACCAACATTCAAAACAGTGTTTGTTTCTTTCGTCATTTTATTTTGCAATATTCTTATGTAATCTTCTTCTAAACCCATTAAAAGAAAGTTGGAGACAAAAAACACGTACTGGACAATTTTGTTGGTCCACGGAAACCACGGATTGCCCCAAAATAAGGGTTAGCTTTAAAAAAATTATCAAGTTTCAGTAATTACATTCCTGTAAACTAATGTTACTCCAATACTTGCATACTAAATATTGAATTATGTGTGCATTTATTACGCAAAACTACATTTTTGTATTAACACAAAGTTAGAAAGCTAGCTTCCACCTTCCCCCAACCACTCTTTTGCAAAAAGCCCCATCCTTAGATTTTATTTAGTTAAATTAACTTCATACATTGTGCAAGTTTGGCCAATTATTGCCCCTTAGTTGATTGTTAAACTTACACTGGAGTATAAAACGAAATCTTACCTTTTAGGGTATATTTTAGGGCAATGGCTACACTATTTTAGCAATGGTTAACATGGTACCATACATGGTTGCCACATAAAACGAAGTCATTACAAATTTTTGACTCAAGTTAATGTTTTACTTGATTCTAATTTTATGTATAAACTTATTTATTGAAAAAAATCTCCCAAACCAAAAATAATTCATCTCCATTCCATGGGTATCTCGTTAATCATTGGGAAACTTGTTACTCCACAATAATCGAATTTTTCGATTTTGATTTGGATGGATTCAATTCAATTTCGAAAACGTAATAAAATCAAAATAAAATCAAAAGTTTCCATTTTCCCACAGTAATCGTGTGGAATCTATGCTCGTGCCTGGCGTGGCAACCTATATTTGTCATGCTCGTTCATGCAATGCTTTGTGAGTCTCTTGAAAAACTCATATCTAAGGAGAAAAAGAATTCCCGGATTGGAGGGGCCTTAAGTGTTCATCAAAACGGCGTCATTTTTAACATGCTGCTGGATTGCAAGGGATTCCAGTCCCCTCAAGTGACTATCATACTGGATTAGAAACTTGCAGGGCCCAGAGGCAGAACTTTCTGCCAACTGTCTGCGACACCAACTGTGGAAAAAAAAACTTGTCTGTAGCTAATCTGTTTTTATCATATGGTTAGTGGTTACCCATATGTTTATGGGTTTTTATGGAATAACTTTTCAGTGCTTTATCCTATTGATCTGGCTACTTTACCAATGGAAAGGTCTCGTTGAGACGATTAAAATGGTGTGTTGGAATGTCAAAATCGGTCAAAAAATGACAAAACGGCAGAAATTTGGCCAAAATTTGTCTGCAGCGGCCTTCAACTGTCTGCGACGCGCATCGGGCCGATTCTGCCATGGAGTCGCAGGGAAGGGACGTTCAAGGTCCCTCCTACCCGCAAGTTTCACATCTAATCGGCAGAAAACACTCCCAGTCAGTTAAGTAGGAAGCGGGGACTACACGTTGCATATTTGCCGGATCGGCCTGCACAATGAATATAATAATAATATACCATTTACCACAAATATGTGGAGGGCTACCGGAAGGGTTGTGAGCCACTAACTCCGGGCCTAAGCATGGGGAAGATAAAAACATATTGGAACACCTGTATGTCTAATTTGGTCTTTTAATAAACGCCTGAAGGTTCTGAGTGTGCAACATTCTACGGAACCCAACCATGGTATTCATACCAACTGTTTCAGAACTAAGGGCATTCCACACGGGTACAACATGCAACGCAAAAAAGTACTTCCTACAGTCCTGATTGGATCCCTGAACCGCCAGTTTCCATGGATGGCCCCTGAGTATAGTGGGTACGTGACGCTGGATCAAAAAAAGGTAGGTCAATGGAAACAAGTCCTCCCAGGATCTTATACGCCAATAGCCTATAAGGTCAAAGCTAAGCATGCGTAATTCAAGCAATTCAAGACCCGATTTAGCAAGACGCTCAATATGATTTAATTCTCGGAAGCCAGGTAACCTCTTGGTGAACCTTCTCTGAACAGATTCAATCAAATCAATATCCTTCGCCAGATATGGTGACCAGGCGGGTGTGGCATACTCAAGCAGGGGGCGAATAAACACTTTGAACGCTCAAATTTTAGTGCTAGAACTACCAGAGGTGAAACATTTATTTAACCCCGCTAATCGGCGGAATGCTGCAGTACTTACCTTCTGACAGTGCAAAGACATCTTTAAATCGCGTGAAAACCAGACTCCCAAGTCTCTTATCTCGTCAACAGGAGACAGATTTATGACATGTAAGGTGTATTGGCATCCGTAGTTCGATTTTCCCACCGGAAATGAAAGACATTTGTTTAGCGAGAGTGGCAATTGCCATGTGTCCGACCAACGTGCTACATTGACAATTTCCTGACTAAGAGTTGAAGACCAAGACATGGAGCAATTTTTGACCCCAACCTTCAGATCATCAGCAAACTTATAGCCGAAGTTCCTAGAGTTCTCAACTCTCATATCGGGAAGCTACGGAACTTGCCAGGTGGGCCTGCACCATTTGGGAGGCTACACAACGCACCACGTTTGGAGCCTTGCAACAAACAAGCAGACAAAAACGGAGATGTCAACAGACACGTAAATAGAGTCTAAAGTAATTTTAAGGTTTGAGGAAGATAGTTAACTATCGGAAATTTGCTAGACAATGTGGGGATCTTTGTTGTAAAAGTAGGCGTTTTTCTTGCGACTTTTGTTCGTTTGTGATGGAATATCACAGTACATCATTTAGTTTTAAGTTTCGATGCACGTAATTTTTTAGGGGAATAAAAGTTGACAGCAATCAAAGTGAAACAAAATGACTAACGTACAATATCGTGGTTCAAAATACTAGAACTTTTAATGTCCAAGACAGAAGGTGCCATTGCTTGTTTAAGTTACGTTTTGGTTTCGTATTCGAAAGACTTATTTTGCACTACGGCAACCGATCTTGGGGTGAAAATTAAGGCTGTACCGATTAGCAGTTTTTCTTCCAATCCAATGTTGACCCAATCAGTGGAGAAACGTCAACCTTGCCGGAATGCTTTTCCATCGATCATAGCGTAGCCGACAGAACCAGCGGCAACATTACAGTGTTTGTGCAATTCAATTAGAAGCACACTATTGTGCACATACACCAACGGGCTTTGCTCAAGTAAATCATTTGCACGATCCAGTCGGGAAGTAGCCTATGGCGTCCAACAATGACTTAAGCTATCGAAATTTGTTTCTCCACGTCTCGATCACGAGAAAATCTTTGCTGCTAACAAGTTGATGCTAAGAAATTACAATTAGTAAGAAATCAAAATTACCGAACAGGAGGTGCTAATTCTTAACGTCAATTATTACAAATACTGATGTAGAAAATGAAATAGGATACAGTTAAACCTCGTTATAACAATACCTCTTATAACAATAAACCTGTTACAACAATGCTACTTTTGAGGCTCAACCAATAATGCATGCAAAAGTGATTTTTATAACAATAAACCTGATATAACAGTGTACTTCCAACGACCCTTGGATATCGTTGTAGTGCGGTTTCACTGTAGTACCCGTATGATAAGTTTGAGGGTGTTCCCCTCAAATAAGGTGGATTGGTTACTGATCAAATATGATCGTTTTGCCGATCGATCTGATCACGCTCTGATCAGCAATGATTGGATCGGCAGGATTGATCGGTACAGACTTAGAGAAAATTTCCATCCCGGGCCTAAATTAAACTTAAAAATTCAAACCTTGACAAAACAGTACGCTTTTTTTTCGTGGTAAAAATATGTAAGCTACTTAACATGGCTTTATAGGCTACTGTCAGTAGTTTTAAAAGGCTGTAAATAAGTAAAATAACCATACACAGCAGAACCTTGATTATCAGAACTGGGGATCACGGCTGAAAACACCGGTAAGGGGTCATTCAAAAACCACACGGCCATTTTTTAAGGCATTTTGGGGGGGGGGGGGGGGGGGGGGG